>JAIUCV010001233.1:0-140235 GCA_026724425.1 Erythrophleum ivorense
ATAAAAATAAAAAATAGTTTAAGTAAGAAATTTATTCTTTGAAATTATTTAAATTAAATTAATATTAATTTTTATGAGATATTATTAAAATTTTAATAAATATTTTACAATTTTATTTAATAATTTTTTGTAATTATATTTTTAATTAAAAATTAAATAATAAAATAGAATTATCTATTTGGCATTTTTTAATTAAGGATTTGATAACTTATAAAACTAGATAAAAAATAAACAAAAAGAAATTACTAATAATAGATATATACATAAAAAATAGTTGAAGAAATAAATATATTATTTGAGAATTTTTAAATTAAATTAATATTAATTTTTATGATATAATTACTAAAATTTATTAAAAAATATATAAATTTATGTCTTAAAATTTGTAATTTATTTAATTAAAAATTTAGGACTTTAGTGGCAACAAAAGTTGTCGCTAAAAATGGTCTTAGTCACTTTAGGTGATGATGCAAAGACTTTTAGCGATGAATTTTTTTTTATTGCCACAAAAAGTGTTAGAAAAATAAGAAATACACTTGTAGCAATGAATTTTAGCAACAATTAAAAAAGTCACAAATAGGAGCATATTTTTAGTGGCGACTTTTTTTAGCTGTTGTTAAAACAATTTTTTTTTTTTGGGTAGTAGTAGGCTATGGCTTTTCTTCTATCACAAGTGATTAATATTTGACTCAATACCCTACTAATAATTTTTAAGTGTTTCATAATCCTTTTACAATTAAAAAAGTCATAAATAGGAGTGTATTTTTAATGGTGAGTTATTTTAGCTGCTATTAAAACAATTTCTTTTTAGGGTAAGTGGCAGACTATGGCTTTTCCTTTATCACAATTGATTAATATTTGACTTAATACCTCACTAATAATCTTTAAGTGATTCATAATCCTCTTTAGCTATATAACCTCTTACACGGTAGTGGAATATCAATTAACTTTACTTCTATCGTATATAATATTATACATGTCTACTTTTGCTGTTTTAAGGTATGATATTAATATTTAGCTAGAATGTATATCCATAAGCAATTTTTTGTGCATCTAAATCTCCTTTCTAATTCACATTGGACATTCAAGTGCAATCACTTATTTAACAATATAGTGCATAGTTTACAGTACCCACAAGTATCTTCTCATTCTCTCAATAAAATTTTAATCCTATTGATCGAAATTTAACTTGTATCAATTCACAAGGCCAATTGCTTAGAAATATTTGAACTTATTAATGTCATTGCATACAATATGCCAACAACATTAGAATAAAAGACTTTTTATATAATTTTCAATGTAGTTTCAATTTAAGCATATATCTCATGACTTAAACTATTTATTTTTACTATAAGGATATAAACGAGTTTGTAGTCTTTCATGCTTAATTGTTCAATTATCTTCTAAATATAATTATCTTGTGATAGAGCAATTAATTTCTTTGAACCATTCCTTTGGATTTTTATTCTAAGGATATACTCTACTTTACTTGCATCTTTTATTTCAAAATTTAAGGATAATTATTCTTTAACAACTATTAAAGTATTTTGACTATTTATGGCTAATGGTATATTATCCATAAAAAGGAAAATATTATGACATTTCTTTCTAGTGTCTTAGTGTAAATATAGCTGTCTTTACTAATCACTTTAGATATGAAGTTACTATTTGATAAAATCTCAAACACCAATGATTAGATGACTGTTTTAATCCGTAAATGGACTTTTGGAACTTGCAAATTTCATGCCCTATTCCTTTCTTTATGGATCCTAATGGTTGTTCCATTAGGATGACTTCATCTAGTTTTTCATTTAAAAATATGGTTTTACATCTATTTGATGTAGTTGTAAGTTCAAATTTGCAAATAAATTAGGATAAGCTAATTGAAATAAATTGTATAATAGGTGAGAATGTATTTTTAATGTCTATATCTTCCTATTATGTATACCTTTTAGTAATAAATCGTGTCTTATAACTCTCGATTTGATACATCAGCCTTTCTATTTATTTTAACAACTATTTGTTTTTAATTACTTTTTAGTTAGATGGAAGATTAGCCGTTTCCTAGATATGGTTTATCCTTATCAAATCCATCTCTTTTCCATTACTTTTATCTAATTTTATTTAGTAAGGCATGATTGAACCTTTTTAACTATGTTTGGCTCTTTATCATCTTGCAGAGTACCTTTAAGTGTTGCCTCTTCAATCTCAAATTGATGTTTAGGTACACTGTCTTGGTTACTCTTAAATAGTGGGGTTGTTTGTGCAACATTCTCATTTTGCACCAAACTTCCACTTAGATCAATAGGTGAAAGACATGACTTCTTTCTCTCATTATCCTAATCTTATGTTTCATAAGGAGATGTACACATGTCAATCTTTCCCATACTAGGAAATTAATTCTCTAAATGTGTAGTGTCGCTTAACTTAATTTTAATTATACTTCCACCTTTGTTTTCACCAATGAAAAGTGTAACCCTTTTATTGTTTCAAATATTTACTAAAGATACATTTCTTATCCTTTGAACTAAATTCTTATGCTCATAATAAGTATCGTGGACATAAGAAATATGGCTTTAAGATGCTTAAAACTAGCTTGCTGCAACTAATTTAAAAGGTACTCAGCTCAATATGAAGGCATCAATTAATAACATATCATTCCAATAAGAAATGATAAGTATGTTTGAACCATTATTGACCTAACCCTTTTGAATAAAGGTTTATTTCTTCTTTTAACAACTTCATTCTATTGTAGAGTGCTATGGAATCATCAATTGTCTTATGATTCTTTTTTTTTTCCTTTTCATAGAGCTCTTTGAATTATTATAATAAATATTCACATACTGGGTCAAAAATTAAAGTTTTAATTTTCTTATACATTTGATTCTCAACCATATTCATATAATGTCTAAGGAATTTAAACACTTCTAACTTATGAAAGATCAAATAGACTTGATCATATTACAAATAATCATTGATAGATGTAATAAAATACTGAGTTTTATGCCTTGCCCTCATACTTGACCATATTACAAATAATCACATCCCTCGTATATGTTCCATTTTGTACTATATCTTACATGAAGCTATCTACTTAATTTTAAGAAGCAACTAATGGTATTCCATGAAAAATCCTTGATACCTAGCTACATAGTTTATGGGAGTTTTATTTTTCTCAATGCAATCATGAGCAAAGTGATTCACTTTCTAACAAATATAATACATGATTCTAGCTATATCAAGCTTCTTTCCACCATGCTTATATGTCTTCCTAAATTCTTTCTTCACCATCTTGATATGTTGGCCAAATCCTTTCTTTGTTATATAAGCATTGTCCTTCTTATGTCTAGGCTTTGAAATTATAATAGTCTCAGTCATATAAGCATGTGTAGAGAATTTAGAAACTTTTAATCGCTCATCCTTAAGCTCTATATGATGAGCAACATCATAAAAAAATAGTAATGCTTTCATTGTGGGTCAAATTCACTTTTAAGTCTAAGCTTATTGCTTATCTATAAGCATATGACCAAATGACTTTAATTCTTTGATTGCCAATCTCTTTAATATGATTATATATCCTTAAGGACTATCCATATGGCTTAAACAGTTGTTTATGACTTGTACTGATACATAAGTTTATCAATCATGTTACTTAGCACCATTATGTAAACAATATTATCCTTTCCTTTTCAATAAAAAATGTCTAAATCTCTTATTTAGTGAGTTGTATTTCCTTGTTTAAATGCTTATATGATATAAGTCAATAGTTTCTTAGTATCATATTTTCTAATGATATTCTTAGTAGCTATAATCATAATCATATTTATATATAAACATAACACATAATAATTTCATACACACAATGGTGTGTGTGTGTGTGTCTATATAAATATTTCCAACAAACTTCGATTGGATAAATAACAACATTGTCAAGTTCATGATATAAAGTTTGTGTTTATCTTACTTTCATTATATATATCATAAGAATGTTGTTATCTTTCTATCAAATTTATTTGCAAATATTGTTAAAATTAATAGTTCTTATATAATTCCTAGACTATTAATATAAGAAATCCTACTTAACAAAGCATTTCTCATACACACACACACACACACACACACACACACACACATTCTGTAGGAAATCAAGTTTTTTTTTTCTTTTGTGAAAAACTCTTGCAAAATTTTTATAGTGAGGAATTCTCATTGAACTTGTCATACTTTACAATTTTTTTTTTTATCAATTCTTGCATTTTTTTGTGAAAATGTTTTAAGAGAATGTTGAGAGAACTATTGTGACAAATATGCTTTAGTATGGTGAGAATTAGGCACTAACAATTCTTGTGAAATTCTTTTATGAGAAAATAATTTAACAAATATTTTTTAATTCTTGTAAAAATATATTGTGAGAATTATAGAGGAAAAAATTGAAAATTTTTTAATTATCATAATAATTTATGGTGAGAATTGAGGAAAAAATAGAAAAAATTGTGTAATTTTAAAATTTTCACAAAAAAGTTTTGTGATAATTAAAAATATTGTAAGTATTTTTTTATTTTCACAAAATTTTATTCATAAGCATAAAAAAAATTGCATTTTTTTATTCTCATGGAAATGTTCCATGAGAATAGTGAAAAAATTGGAAAAAAAAAGAAGTAGAATATTAAGTGAATTTTTCTTTTATTCTCATAGAAATTTATCATGAAAATTTTAAAAGTTTTTACAAAATTTAAAAGAGAAAATGTGTTTTAATTCTCATGGAATAATATTTCTATAAGTGTAACAACCAAAAAAAGAAAAGAAAAGAAAAGAGAAAAGAAAAAGGGAAAGAAAAGAAAAGCTAAAAATTTTCGAAGGCTGAAAATTTTCTAAGTCTGCTAGCTACAGCCTAACTATAGCAAATGTACCTGTTCGCTATAGCGAGAAATGGGCTAGCTATAGCGAGAATACCTTCTCGCTATAGCGAAAATGCTTCTAGCTATAGCGAGTGCGGGCATCCCATACAAAATCCAGGAAGCTGCTCGCCGTAGCGAGTGCCATAGCGAAGGCAGAGGTCTGGGACTGACACGAGCTCGCCGTAGCGAGGGTTATGGCTCGCTATAACGAGGGTTAGTCCAAAAAAGCGTGAAAAGAGAGATTTTGACTTTTAAAAGTTTCCAAACTCTTCCTTTCTCTTAGAACTGACTTAAGCTTCGACCTAGGAGAGAGAAAAGGGCTGTGGAGAGAGAGAGAGAGACCTAGAGAAGCAAGGAGAATAAGCAAAGAGGTAAGAAATCTTGAGATTTTCATAGCTTTTCTCCTTAGCATGTTATTCTTCCCCTTTTGCCCTCCCTTTCTATGGTTTTAGTAGTTGATTTGGATTTGGTTCAGAAGAGGGAAAGTGGAAAAACTATTATAGAAGAAGGGTAGAACTCATATATCTTCATTTCTTCTTCCTTGCTTTCTTCTTTGAGAGCTTGAGAGAGGAAGGAGAGTGAGTAGAGTTCTAGAGAGAGAATCCCTAGATCTTATAAGGGTAGTGGGGGTTTTATTTCGATGAAGAGCCCCTTTAGCTTTGTGAGTACTTATTTGAGTTATGAGAGAATGATTTGGTGCTCTTTGTTGTGCCTAGGCTCAAAGGAAGCAACTCCATCTAATTGTGAGTGTGAAATCAAGAAGGAAGAAGATAAATTGAAAGGGAAGACTTATGTTATCTGATAAGGTAGCTCTCTACTCTTTTCTTGTTGCATTCTTGGATGTGTAATAGTCATTGAATGCTTGTGTATGTGCTGGTATGATGAGATGTGCCATTGATATTGCCTTGATGCATTGGTACTAATATGCTTATGATATGAATTGTGGAAATTGCTCGGGTGAGGTGGTGTCGAAAGTCCCTTGAGACGGGTGAGGTGGTGCTGAAAGTCCCTAAACCAAGGGTGAGGCTGATCCAAAAGTCCTAAAGCTCGGGTGAGGCTAGACCAAAAGTCCCTAGAGCCTATTCTTGGCATCGACATGATATTTATAGCATGAAACACATATGTTGTGTTATTGTGACTTGTGTGCATGCTTGACTAGTTTATATGCCTTGATTACATCTTGAATGAGTATGAGTTATTGAGATTCCCTGAATCTCACCCCCTTCCCTCTCTCATCTTAACATCCAGGTGGAGCTCAAGAGCCTAAGAGTAGAGGCCATGAGGTATAGAAGGCCTTGTTTTGCCACTTTTACACACTTACACCTAGTTTGATGTATAGGAAGACCAAGTACTCTTGTACATATATTATTTTTGAGTTGTAAGTATGTGAGCACATGTAAACATATGTAAAGATGATGTATGAACTGTGTAAAGAGCCAAAGTAATGAGAATGCGATATTTGGCCCTTTTGTGGCTTATATGAAATAATGCATTTTGTCCCGTAGCATAGCGAGTTTGAGTTGTGTAATGATTTGGACCACTTAAGTAGTTTATATATGCTATGTTTATACTTTCAAACTTGCCCACGAGATGCTAGAGCATGTGGGAGGCCATTTGGATCCATTTTGAACCAAATGGGGTGCCAAAACCGCTAATTTTGTGAACTCCGTCAAAGTATAACCAAATGAGCTCTTCTTGATATGAAATTTGGCGTGCCTCTAGAGTCTATTGAGAGCTTATTGAGAAGCCTAAGTGGGTAATATTTGGAGGTCTAGGGAATATTTGGTGAATTGTTGAAGTTGGGAAATTTTAATGGTTTGGTCATGGTACTGTGCAATAGGTCCGAAAATGAATTCATGTCATTCATAGACCAAATGGTGTCCAATTGTCATGAACTTTTATGAGCATAAACTTCACAGTGACCTATACCAATTGGAAGCACCTCAATCGGAGGTCTGTAGAGAGAGAAACAAATTGTTGAAGTTCTGCATCAGCATTAGGGAGGCTTCCGACCTTCGTTACTGTTCCATCAGTTTTCGAGGTCCAAGAGCTCCTGAACTGATCTGGACTTATTTTTTTCCTCTATTTAACATCTGTAGCTTTCGAAATTGGTATATTTTGTCTAGATTGGATTTTTTTGGAATTAATTACGAATTTTCAAAGTTCATGATAGTAAACTGCACCAGTATCAGGGACAGCCGGATATCTGTCACTTTTTCGATGCCAAAGATGGTCCAAAAACCGAGATTGTAATTGAGAGTTATTTTTAGTGTGAAGTTAACATCCAAATATTTCTAGAGAGCTATGATTTGATTGATTCCAATTTTTCTAGAATTAGTTATGATTTTCCAAAGTTAGAGCCAAAAATCTGACTCTTGGGCTCATTTGAGAAATTGAGTTTTCTTGGTTTTTGGCTTCATATCCGTGGTTTATGAGTTGTTTGAGGCTATGTACAAGTTATATAAATGGTGTTTGAGTAAAGAATGTGAATGATGGGTTCACGGGATAGACGGGGCAAAATGTGACCGGTTAAACCCCGACTTAAAGTAGTAAAATATCACGGTTTCGGTTATTTCCCTGGGAAATCATATGGAATCAAGCCTAGAGGGAGATTAATTAGAGTTAAGTTAGTATGGTGTTATAATAAGAATTAAAAAAATTTGCATGAGAAAAGGTAAAACATAAAGAAAAAATAAAAAAAGTGAAATGTTAAATGAAACACTAACCAAAGAAACCCTAACCTTCCTTTCCCACTCCCTTGCCTACCTTCCCTTCAGCCTCCTTCTACTGTGGTTGAACACAACCCATCATTTTTAAAGCAAAATAATCAAAACTCTAGGTCAAACTAGATATGCCCTTGAATGCATTTGAACGCTCTTACACAAAAAGAGCCTTCGACAATGATTTTTTATCAAAGACCTAGCAAAGCATATCGATTTATACCAACAAAATTTGGTTTGCTTTCAATAATGATGACAAAAATTCTAGCTATTTGCTTAGTAGCTCTTCCCTTTCTACTCACACTCAGACTAGCTCTTCCCTACTCATTATCCTCCAATCAAGATATGGGTTTGGTGTAATATTCGATTCTCTGAAAATGAGAGAAAATGTGAGAAATGTAACATATGGTTTCTCTGTAAACGTACAGAGTTCACCTAATACAAAAGGAAGTCCCCCAGATAGAGGGATTTGAGGTCCCAAAAAATTCATGTAGCATTTTAGACTCCTAAAAATGAGAATCTCAGGCTTAGACGAAAAGAAAAACAGAGCTAGAATGAAGAAACGAAATATAATGAAAGGCTGATGAAATATAATGGCATTTTTGTAATTCTAAGAAAATTTTAGAATTTACACAGGAGGAATTTTTAAATGAAAGTTTTAAATTCTCCAGGATTCTCAGAGGCTTTGAAAATTATGGGAAGTCCTGGGATAGCTAAAGCCCTTCTAATTAACGTTTTCTAATAGCGATGAGCCCGAACATTAACAAATTTGTTCAAGAATATTTTAGCTCTGATTTGAGTGATTCCAAAGGTATTTTACTAAATTAGGAACTAAATTTTATAATTAAAAAGACAATTCTCAAAAAGGAACTAAAATGAATTAGAAACAAAAATGCTAAGAATGAAGGGCAAAATTGAAATTTTGGAAAAGTGGTTCTTAAACCTATCTATATATATAAGGCGCCCCATCTCCTCCTTCATTTAGCCACCCTTTTTTTTGCCCTAAACCAGAGAAAAACCCTAAGGGGTGAGGCGCACAAGAAGGAGGAGAAAAGAAAAAGAAAAACAAGGTAGAAAGGTATAGATTTTCTTGGTTTTTCATGCTTTCTCTTTAGCAAACCGCTTCTCCTCCATTTCCCCTTCTTTCCTATGGTTTTATTAAAGTTTATGGATGTGTTTTGAGGGAAGAACAAATGGGAAATTCGGATTTGAAGAGAGAAGGCCAAGGAAAGTGAGAAACAAGCAAGAATAGCCAAGGAAACAAGGTAAAATCTTCATCCCATGGTAGCTACTCCTTCTCCCTTCTTCTCCCTATTTTGCCCCATGTATGTAGCTACAAGAGAACTTGAATTTTAGGCAGAACCAAGGGTGAATCTTAAGACTTTATGGGAGTAGAATAAGAATATGCAAAGAAAATCAAATAAAAGCCATTGATTTTCAAGATAGCAAACCTAGGTTCCAAGTGCTCCACCAAAAATCTAATTTAATGTAAGTGATTTTAGGCCTAAATGAGTGTTTGGATAAGCTCTTGAGATCCTTAGAAGACTCCTCATATGCATCTTCCATTAAGAAAATGAAGCAAGCTTACTTGGTACTCACATAAAGCATAATTTTGGCCTAGGCTAGAAATAGTTCCAAGAGGAAGTTTTAATTTGTTCTTAGCTTAGTTTTGAGTCATGTATGATGGAAGAGAATGAGAGGAAGCTTTGGAAAAATTTTAGAAGCCATAGAAAGTGAGATGGTATTATAGGTTTCATAATATGGCTTGAAGAAGCAACACCTAATGATAAACACATATTTCTATCTATTTTATTCTTCTAAACATTGGCATTTTAATAATGAAATATAGCTTTAAGACTTTAATTAGATAAGATTTTGTTTTAGAAGCCATTTCTATATTTTAGGAATTTATTTGCAAAATTGTGAAATTTTAATGCATAAATTTCTTTAAAAGATTTTGTGAATTTTCCTCTTGAATTATTCTTACTTGTTGTGTAGATTTTCAATGAACAAATGATGTTTGAATAAAAATTTGAGTTGGAGGGAAGAAGGAAAGAAAGGCTTGAGCTTGGGTTCCTTTTCATGAGAAGGCAAAGCAAGAAGCAAACTCAAAATAGAGGAGAAGAATACATGCAGAATCTTCACGTAGAAGCCACAGGCTGCAGCAACTACAAGAAGCCACGAAGAAAAAGCTATGGGTTTTTAAAGTTACGAGCTAACACGGGTAAGGAAGCAAACATGTGAGGAAGAAGGAGCTTGCTCAAGCTGCTGGTTGTGAGTGCGTAAGCTGAATGAGTGGGTCATGCAAATGAAGCCATAAGAGCTGAGAACGAAGAGAAGTGAGGAGTAGAAACGAAGGATGCATGAGTTGAAATGAAGAACACGAGCTGGGCTGGAGAAGAGCATTTGCACATGGAAGAAGTAGAGAGTATTCAGCTAGTGTGGAGCTGAACACGTGGATTAATGAAGCAAGAGCTAGAGCTAGAGAAAGCGAGCAAATAGAGATGAAGAAACAAGCATGCAGAAGCTGCAACTGGACGAAGCAAAAATGAAGCCACGAGATCATGAAGCTTAGTTGGAAAGAAGCGTGAATTAGAAGCTTGCATGGAGAAAACGAAGAGGAAGCAGCCTCTGTTTGAGAAACACGAATGAGCAGAAGAAGCTATACATGCATGCATAGATGAAGAGCAGCTCACGTGAACTCATACTCATGCAGAAACAGAAGAGGACAAATGAAGGAGCTTAGAGAACAACGTGAGACCAGAAGATGCAGCTCCAGAACAGCAAAATCCTCAAGTCTAGGGACAAACGCATGAAGACGCTGGATCGAGAAGCTAAACGTGGTGAAGGAAAGAGAGAAGAATGAGCTGCATGCAGCAGAAATAAGAAGCATGAGCTGGGCATATGATCACTTAAATGAAGAGATGAAGCCACGGGCTGCACGTGATTCATTGAGAAAAAAAAAACACTGGAGCTGAGGGAAGAAAAATGTGATTTCAGCATGCAAAAGGTTGAGCTGCATGAAGGAGGCTGCATGTGATTCATTAAAGAGCACGTGAAGAACAAAAGGGAACCACGTGAAAGGATTAAAAGGGCACTCATGGCAGCATCAGGCAGGATTGAATTTCATCATCATATTAATTCATTCATTCGAGGAGGTGATTCACACTTCATTCATTCCATTCACCACATTCACGCTGTATTCCATCCTTCGTCCATCCACTCCACACAAAACCATTCCATCTTCCATTCTTCCACTTCCATAAAGCTTTAATCTCTATCTGTGGCTAGCTAAGAGGAAGATCCTTGGTGTAAGCTTGAATCCATGGAGAAGAACTTAGAATTTTGGCTAAGATTTCTTTAATTTCCTACACTTTTTCTGTTTCAAATATTGTCTTGGTTAAGTTGTATTTGATAGAGAATTTGTGTAATTGTGATTAGTGGCTGGTTAGACACTAATTAAGAAGCCTTTTGTTGATTAATTGATCTTATTAGACACTAATTTTTCATTATTCTTTAATCTCCTATGTATGCCACAAAGGTGTTCGATGAAATGCATGAGTGAGATTATGTGCTTGAATGTTAAATTTGAGAATTCCTTAGTATTTAGTTAGTTAATTAAACATTTTAGGATGATGGTTCAGAGGCTAATTAATCAGTTAATCAATCAAATTGGGTGTTCATTGATCTTAAAGCCAAGAATTCATAATTTAATGCGGGGTTGATGTTTCAATTCAATATTAGATCATTAATCTCTTGAATCTTGAGTGGTAACCCAAGATAATTTATTATGAACACAATTAAGGACTCTTAGACCAGAATAATCACAATTGAATTAGGATAAGGATAGTGGATACCAAGGGATGATTCCAAAGCTAGTCACAAGATCATCTTTCATTCATAATTCATATAATTAGGTAGCAATTAGGAATTTTGATTTAATTTAGTTTTAGGCTAGTTTAATTCAATCAAAAACCCCTAAATTAGATAGTTCTAGGATCTTCATATACTTTGAAAACCCAATTGAACATTGAACTCTATTTCCAAAAGAGATGACCTAGGTTGTGCCACTAGCTATAGAATTTAATTCAATCTAGTTTTATTTTGAGGGTTGCGCGACGAGCCCGTCACCTAGCTAGACTCCTTGATTTGATTGTGTGATAGCTCCAAGAGATTTAAATGGAGTCAAGAATCATAAATAGATGGAGATAATGGAGCCAACATGATGTTTTTTTAAGGTTGTTTCGTTAAGTGTATTATAGAACCATAAAAAAGCTATATGAATCACCTAGCTTTTCTAGTGAATGTATGGCCTTAAAATTTGATTCAAGAGTATAGTTGGCTTCCATATGATGTGTCTAGGCCAAGAGACATGATCTCTGCCTCCTTGTGTGTGTGAGGTCGAAGGAGAGGACTTAAGGCTCAAGGAAAGAGTATGCTTGTGTGGCAAAGGTAGCTCTCTCCACCTTCTTTCATGCATGAATGTGTACTTACATTGTCTTTGGATATGTATATTTGTGTTTTAAGCCATGAAAAGTATTTTAGCATGATTTCATATGCTATGGTACCGTGATGATATTTTATGCATTCAAATGATATTTTATATGCTTGCCTTAGATTGCTTGAGTGTAGAGAAGCCAAGAACCCTCTGGCCATGGTGAGTATGAGTCAAGTACCCTTCACTACAAAATAATTGCCATATACCTATAGTCATTTTTAGCGATAGACAAAATGATTGTAGGTAAAAATAAGTTATACTTATAGACAATTTAGATAACTATGGGTGTAGATAAAATTATTTTTACCTATAATTAAAAAGTGTGGGTAAAAGTTTAAGTTAAAAATTATTTCACTTCACCTATATCTATTTAGTGCGAGTACAAGTTTGAGTTAAAAAATACCCTTCACCCATAATTATTTAGTGTGGGTAAAAATTTACCTTTAAAATTTCACTCCACCCATCTAATATGTTCCCTCTAGGTGGCACCAAAAATTTTATTCTATCTAAAAATTTCCCTCACTTACTGATTTTATGCAAGCGAAGAGGAGAAGGCAGAGCATGCCCTAGTATCCAGATTTGCATCTGTCAACTTGCTTTTATGTTTTAGGCATATAGCAATTTTTCACCCTAAATCTGAAGAGCTAAAGTCTAGAGGTAATTTCCCTCACTCATTGATTTCTCTGATTTCTTGTCGATGTGTCTATTTCTTCACTTTATGCTTGATTCGCACTACGGAAGCAATATTTTGTAGCCCTCTGTTGTATTCCTTGCAAGTGTGCTATGAGTTTCTTTTTGTGGGCTGAAACATAAACTTTTGACTTCTGTAACGTCTCTTCTAATACCCTTCTTTAGTTTATATATTTGTGAAGAATTCCTTATTTAAGTTTAATCATCATTTTTTTTAATTATTCCTTCATAATAAAATCTAATGAAAGGCGTAGTGGACTACAACAATAACGACAATACACTATAATTTACACAAAACTAGTTCAAAAGTTCCTTCATAAGGGAATGAGGTCATACAAATCACATCACATCAAAAGGGAATCTATCCTATAGCCATTCAAAAAGAACAAAAGGGTCAGTATCAGCGATTGGGCCAATGTTCATGCAAATGGAGGAGCGGGAGGGTCAACTCCACCCACTGGGAACATGTGGGACTCTAGCTCTCCAGGGGACATAAAGTGTACTGGTACAACACGAACAATAACATCACATGATATGATGCGTATATTATGGATGATGAAGACCCATCCCCTGAGTGGGAACTGAATCCACTCCGCCTAGAGTTCTAGGGTCACTTGATAAATTGGCATCTAAGAAAAATATAAACCACAATAGAGTGAGAAATAATTTTCTCAGTAACATAGACAGGATCAATACCACATAATATCTATGAAGAAGAGTCAAGTACTTTTAACAGACAACAAGCAATATAGTGGTAAGATAGTTAATTTATCGAACAATATAAGCAGAGAAATATACCTGTTAGCAATATCTAACATGAATATGAATGAAACACAAGAATTGTCTTAACGTAATTGATATTAAGCAATTGCAAGATATTCAAGAGATTTCTACATGCATATACATACATAGAATAGAGAAGGTATCACAACAATATTTATTCTCTCTTGACCATTAGGCCTTAGAGACTGCCAAGCCCAACACTTAGACCGTGTCGCACTGGCTTCAATAGGCTTGCCAGGCCTAGCACTTAGATCGTGCCATACTGGCTTCGGCAGGCTCAAGCCTAGCTCGTCTTGCACTGCCATGACATAACAGGCTGATAAGCATGATATTTTATATATTTTATTCTCCTTATCTTAAGTATTTTAGTATCCAAATATGGCTTTAGGGGTCTAATTAGATGGAATTTGATTTTAGTAGCCATTTTCTATATTTGAGGAATTAAGTTACAAATTATTGGTTTTTTATGCTCAATTTTATTTCAAATAATTTTGTGGATATTTTTCCTATTATTTCTGCAAAATTTTTATGGGCAATGGAATTGGAATGGAAGAATAAAATAGCATTTGAATAGGAGCAATGGGTCTTGAAGAAGAAGTCAGCTCCAACTCCCTTGTTTCTCTCGTGGAAGACACACTTAAGCTCACACAAGCTTCTATGCTCCACGTTGCAGCACATTCACACAAAGACTTTCTTCTTCACGTAACACTCAAGGAAGGGGCAGCTCAAGTCAACTACATGCATGCAGAATCTTCACGTGGAAGCCACGGGCTGCAGCAAATGCAAGAAGGCACGAAGAGCTACATGATTCAAAGAAAGCAACGTGGAAAGAAGTGTAAAGCAGAACCATGCATGAAGCTTCAAGTTAGTGAGCTGAAGGAAGTTTCTAATGTGATTAAGAAGATGCAATGGATTGTGAGATGACCACATCAGCTTAAGTGTAAGGAGTACGTGGCAAAGGAGAAGAGAACCATCCATGAGCTGCAGCTGAAACAGAGGTTCAGAAACAAGAAGCAGCTGAAAGGAATGAAGCACCACGAGTTGAATGTGGTTGATCAAAACACGTAAAACAGAGTGTGGGCTGGATATCATGAGGAGAGGAGATGTTATACCTGGGAGAAGAAGCTAGAGAGGACTGGAGGCTGTTGGGCAGAGAAAGCTGGAGAAAGCGAGCAAATGGAGATGAAGAAAACAACACACAGAAGTAGTTCATGTGGGAAGAGACGTGGCTGAATAGAGGAAGCAATGCATGAGAAGCGTGAACCTGTGGAAGAATATGCTTCTCGTTGAGAGGCTTGAGCTTGGTTTTGACGTAAAAGAAGACTGCATGAGGAAGCCACAAATTGAAGCTAAGTGTGTGTGTGAAAGCAAGAAGCAGCTAAAAGAAAAGAAAGCTACGACTTCCACGAGGAATGAGCAAAAGAAGAACAATGAAAAGAGGTAAACTTAAGCTTGGGTTTATGTGGAAGGAGAAGGAAGAAGGAGGCTCGAGTTGCTCATGCAAACAGTAGCACACTCATACGGGTTTTAAAGGAATAAAAAGCATCGAGTCAAGGAAGCAATGAGTTGCTGCACGACAAAAGAAGCTACGTGAAAGAGCTAAGAACGTGTGAGCATATCACGTGGAAGAACAATGCTGAACAAAGGAGAGGGAGCTGCATAAGAAGAAGCAAACATGAGCTGCACGGTGGAATGGGAGCTGAGAACGAGAAAAGTAATGAGTAGAAACAGAGGAGAGACTAAAGCTTAAGCTGACATGATTACTACAGGGCAGACGAAGGAACCTTTAGTTGAGAGTTAAAGAAGATGCAACTTGAGTCGTGGGGAACATCAAGAAGAAAGCACTGGAGCTTCGTCTGGATAGCAGCAGAATAATAAAAATGTTGAAGCTGGGAGCTTGTGGAATAAAAACACGTAAAAGACGCTGGGTTTAGATTAAGAGTGAAGAATGCAGCTCCAGAACAACAGAAGCTCAAGTTTTATGTGATGTATTGTAGAATGTGGAAGTGCCTAATTAATGTCAAGAAGACGACAGGAAAATGAGCTGAAGGCGAGCTGAATTACGTGAGAACCAGAAACAGAGCTGCATGAAGGCCAACGTGGAAAAAGAATAAAGAAACACGGGAGGAGCTGGGCACGAGAATTTTAATGAGGAAGGGATTTGCACAATCAGATTCATTCACGCCTCCATACTTTCAGAAACCCTCGTCCATATAGTCCATCGATCAATTCCATTCCAGACGCCCCATTCATTCCATCCATTTATTCACGCCGCATTCATCCATCCTTCGCCCTTCGTCCATTCCACATCCACCATGCCATCTCCTCCATTCCATCTTCCATCCATCCACCATTAAATGAAGCTCTAATCCATCTTGAGGCTAGTAAGGAAGAAGACCTTGGTGCAAGCTTGAATCCATGGAGAAAAATTCAGAATTTTTGCTAAGACTTCTCTATTTTCCTACACTTTTTCTCTTTCATATATTATCTTGGTTAAGTTATATTTGATAGGAAATTTGTGTAATTGTAATTAGTGGCTGGTGAGACACTAATTAGGGAACCTTTTGTTGATTAATTGATTGTATTAGATACTGATTTTTCATTATTCTCTAATTTCCCATGTGTGCCTCGAAGGTGTTTGATGAAATACATGAATGAAATTATGTGCTTGAATGTTTAATTTGAGGATTCCTAAATGTTTAGTTGGTTAATTAAACATTTTAAGATGATGATTCAGAGGCTAATTAATCAGTTAATCAATCAAATTGGGTGTTCAAGATCTTAAAAACAAGAGTTACCGATTGGATTGTTAATCTCTTGAATCTTGCGTGGTAACTCAAGATACAATTGCCATGAACACAATTAGGGACTTTTAGGCCATAATTAATCACAATTGGATTATGATAAGGATAGTGGATACCAAGAGATGATTCCAAAGCTAGTCACAAGTCCATCTTTCACCCATAATTCATATAATTAGGTAGCAATTAAGAATTTTAATTCAATTTAGTTTTAGGTTAGTTTAATTCAATCAAAAACCCCTTTTAGTTTAGAAATTTTTAGAGTCTTTTAACATTTGGAAAACTCAATTAAGCATTGAACTCCAATTCCAAGGGAGATGACTTAGGTTGTGCCACTAACTACATATTTTATCAACCTAATTTTATTTTGAGGGTTGCGCGACGAGCCACTCATAGGCTCACCCTTACTTCCTTTATTAAGGCATCCCCCAGTGGATACCTAAGGAAAGTCATATAAAATACCACCATAAATGTCATCCAAGCCATCATTTGATCAAGGTATATAGGCATATTTGGGAAAGAGCTGCCTTGCACAACGCTGTGCATAAATAATCTTAGTAGCATGACTGTGTACTGGAGTCTAAAAATTAATGGTTTAAAAAATTATTTTTGAAATTAGACATCCAACACAACAACAACTACTTAATGGCTAACTCTGGCACACACAGGGCTCATCCCCTGGATAAGGCTACTCCGCTATATATTTTGGTAAGTCCTTTACCAAATAACCCATGCTTATATAATCAGGCAACAAACAACATATTATCCATGTCAAAAAATTAGACAGTATATCAGCACAATAAATAGTGCAATTTTAGGATACATGTTACCATATATTTTATTCTTGACATAATACTGCATAATATAATATTGCATAATTTTTCAGCTATCATAAATAAAGCTCCAAAATTTACAAAATAAATATCAGCATAATCCACATAGCACATAGAACATCTTAGACCACAATAATCGTGCAGAACATATCAAATTTCATCAGGGAAAATTTAAGAACATTTTGGTCAACACTTTTTCTCAAAGATTTGACTTTTTATAAAATGATCCATAATTCACCAGAATTTCACCATAGACCTTATTTTTCATGTAGATTAACCTAATTTAGTTGGACTTAAGGAAACTTTTCCCTAGGTATATGTACATGTGTTGGCCGAATCTATACATTGAAGAAGACATGTGATTTCGCTTCATTTTTATGTTGCCAAATAGCCACACATACATATTCAAGGATGATAAACAAAAGCCCTTAATCAATTTCTAGAGATTTCATATGGATTCTACAATTTTCTCAAGATAAAATTCTAGGGTTCCTTGCCAATTTCTTCATCAAAATCAAAGTTGTATTAATCTTCCTCTTCTTTGGACTTTCTTCCATCACTTCTCCCTTTATTTTCTCTTTAATTTCTCCCATGGCATCTTGAAATATAAAGCTTCTTGATTTGTAGAAAAATTGTCAAAAATAGGAATTTTATTGAATCACATGAATCCATAAGCCATATATATGCTTTCTACATCTTTTCTTCGTCTTTTCTTGGCTAGAATTCATGGAAACAACAAAATTTCCCATCTCCTCATGCGATGTACGAAATTTAGAGAGAAAGAGAAGAGAAGAAATCTTGGAGAAAAATAGAAGAAAAACCAAGAAGAAGAAAGTCTATCTATGTTTCCTTAGCTCCGTGGTATTGGATTTTTCCCCGGTGGCTTTTCCTTTTCTCTTCCTTCTCCTTTTTCGTCTTCCTTAGGCTGAGCTCCTTCTCCTTCTCCTTCTCCTTCTCTTTGTCTTGGCCGAATTTTGGTGTGTATTTTTGTGTGTGAGAAAATGGCATGAAAGTGTGGGTGGCTTATATATATATTAGTTATGAATGGTCAAGATTTAGTTAACTTTAATGTGGGAGATCTTAGCCTTTAGATTACCTGAATGGTCAATATTTAATCTTGGAATTAGAGATAAAATGTAGGCCTTTAGATTTAGATCAAAGGTGGTGGTTTGATCTTGAAAAGGTGAAGAAATCTAAGCCATTAGATTGCATTAACAATTTAGATCGTATCACATTTTACGTATGAATATTAACCATTGGATTACCCTAGTTACTTTTTCGTAATACGTGAAGATAAGATTACATTTAATGCCACTGAAGTCAGCATTTATATCATATTGAAGTCAACGACAACTTTTTGGTAATGTGTGAGATTTCTAAGATTTGCTGACACAAGCTTGTGTAATCACTCTATAGCTCGTGCAGTTTCTAGAATTCTCTTCCAACTTCCAGCTTCTTCTTCACACATGGAGCCATATCATCTCTCTCTCTCTCTTTTCTCTACATGGCACCACATCAGCACCTTCCCAGCTCCCCGGTGCCACGTCAACTCTTCCTTGGTTAAACTTACAAAATTGTCACTGTTTTCTTAGGTTTTTCATAATATCTTATTTAATCTGCATTTTCTAGGTTCCCTGCTATATTTAATATTATTTGTTCCTATGTAGGTCTCGTTTAATATTTCCAAAAGGTCCTGAAGAATCCCGAAGTCAAGTATGAAGGAGCCAGGGACTAAAATGCAAAGAAAAGTTATATGCAGGGCAAAATGTATAAATTGCTCGAAAGTTTAGGGAACTCTAGTTTCACCTTCTATTCGTGGCTTTAGGCACAAATATCAAGAAATTGGGCAAGAATCTCATAAATTCATGACCCACTGTTAAACTCAGTTTGATGAGACGGGTCTAATGATGCCACGTTGTCTAGATGGTCGGGTGAGATCCGATCTGGGATTTGGTTAGCCCAATCAGTATCCATGAGCTAACTATAGAAATAGCTAAAGGGCTAAGAAACCTTGAAGGAGTTTCAGGGGTTATTTATTCCCCTAATATTCCCATTCCTTTTTAGAAGAATTTATCAAAGTTTGTCTAGGTGGCAAATGACAATTTTGCCCCTGAACCCTTCTGGATCCCCTAAAATCTCTAAAATTCCTATAGGTCCTATTCAGCTTATACTTTTCATATACGAAGTTATTTCATTCAAATTCTTTTTATTAAAGCTTAATAAATTCATTACATAAAATACTAAATAATTAGAAAATCCTAATTTTAAAGATGTTATAACTTCATTCTCGTACTATGGTTGTTGCCGTGTGTCTGTGATAGCTCTTGTCGAAGTCATTCTATTTCTCCAACTGTCATTAGTATTGTCGAAGTCGTACTGTATCTCTAGCCCTTGTCAAACTCATGCCCATCTCTAACTTTGTTCCTATCTTTTATTGCATCTTCTATTTCACCTGGTAATATTTCATCTTCTATTCTCACTTTCTCCTTGGCCGTCGTTTTCCTTAATTCATTGGCCACCATTTTCCTCTTTCTCCCTTTGCTTTTGCCTCTCTCTCTCTTGAGCGAGAGAAAGGAAGATTAATTCCTTAGAGAGATAGAGCAACAACTTGAAAGAAATTGAGAGAAAAGGAGGCGGCGACCAATAAATTAAGGAGAACAGATGTTAGGAAATTTTTTCCTCTTAAAACTGGTCAATATTTGGTGAAATGGTTAATAGCTTAATAGTAACTAGTCAGAATGTATCCATGGAGTTAATAGATCTTGTTATGAAGGTAATTTTCTCCTTAATAATGTAATTTTTTTTTATCAATTTCCATTGACATCTATGCAATTGACCTCATGCTTCCTGGCTTTTCTATCTAAATATTTGTTGTTGGTTCATGTTATTATAGGTTTTATGGACTCTCCTATCCATCTCTGTGATATTCTTGTTGGTTATTGTTGGTTCATTACAGGTTTCCTTATGTATGATCCTTTTATGTTTTGTGGAGTACTGTATTGATAGCAGTGCATGGGACTGTCTTTTAATTCTTGTTTGGATTGACCTATGTAGAAGTTAGCTTATGCATTCCTACTAAATAATGAATTATTCCTAATGTTGCTAAATTCTTCATGTGGATATATTTTAGTTAAAAAAATAAAAGCGTGTTTGTTTTTATATAGCAGTAATGAGAACAATACAAAACAATTCACAAATTAGATGGATCTCCTTTGTTATATTTGTTTGATTGCAAGAGATGATAGTAACTTAATTAGGACTAGCACCTGAAAAACAAACAAATACAACATAAAGGGGAAGGTTCGAATTAGGTTATGAAAAAAAATTGTTGAACCATAACCTGCATAGATAGCAAGAGGCTTGAACTTTGAATAACTAGATCGTATTTTCGTTTATATAATAATTAGCTATTATAGTTCCCACATCATCAAATTCAATCACTAGAACATCTACATTGTGCATTTGTGTATACACATGATTTGTTCTATTATATTCTTACCATCTTATATGATTTGTTCTCTAAATTGTAGCTGCCATGTGGGAGAATTAGGAACTATCTATTTCTTAAAATGTTTAGAGTTCTTTGTTTGTCACTGCAGTTCAACAGACAATCAGGTTTGATGTGATTTATTCAAAAAATATATGAATTTGATTCATATCATATTTTGTTTCTATTTTTCCTTTGGAATTTAATATGAATGTTATTTTTGTTACTATATCAATAATCTTAATATAAAAGGTATGACTATTTTTAAAAAAAATTAATTTTATGCTTGACTTGCATCTGTCATAAAAAATAATTGTAAACTCTTTATGTGATTAGTTGTAGATATGGTATAGATATCTATGCTAATTATAATGTAGAGAATTTGGATTGCTCAAAGGAAAGCATCTTGCCTCAATCTGAAACCTAGCTTGTTCGTATTATTGAAGAAGCCAATGGAGGAGAAGGTATAAATCTTTACAAAGTCACTAAATGTAGCAAATCTAAAGAATTAGAATTAGTGGAAATCTTACTTTTTAGCTGACTATGAGAATATAGGGTCTAGTGGAGAGGATATACAAGCAAATCTAGAAGTGGATGTCCAAAATGGAGAAGGAATGAATCACATGCTATTCATGTTTTGTGTTGTTCAATGCAAATTATAACTTGTAATATTGTATAATAGGTCATGCTAATACAAAGGGTCCTACAAGAATGCTAGATATATGGGACATGCCAGAAGATGAGTTTATTATTATTGAATTGGATTCACTTCTTCGCCCAATTAGTGAGAAAGGAAGAACTTTGACTCGGTTTATTGGTAGCTTGGTTAGGAAGTATCAATGTGCTCCAATTAATTATGGATAATGGAAAGATATGCCTGATGACCTCAAACAATCAATGTTGAAAACAATAATGGTATTATAGCTTTTTTTTTTTAATTGTGTTGTCTAACTCTTACTTTGTTTACTCAAACATTAATTGTCATTTCTTCACCCACTTGTTTAGACAAGATTTGAATTTCTTCCTAAGTTAGATAAGGACAAAGAAGAAATTTTGGCATATATGCTAAAATCATAAATGTGTGACAAATGGAGACAATGGAAACATGATTTAAAAAAAATGGGATAGGACCCAAGCAAGACTGAAGAACAAATGGCTGCTAATATACCAGATGAGAGAGTTGATCCTCTTTAATATTGGGATTTGGTTCACTATTGGTGCTCTAATAAAGGAAAAGTTATTTATTAAATTGATAGATTCTCACATGTCATAGTGCAACAATATCTTACTTTCCTTTTTTTTTTTTCTACTTTTTCACTTAATTTCAAATAAGGAATTAAGTGACATTAACAAAAGAAATTGTGCAAAGATTAAAGATATTCATTGCATGGTACAAAAAGTCTCTCAAGATTCATTAATGAGAAGGTTCATTTTCCTCCTTTAAAAAGAGCTGTTAATTAATTTTAATTTTAGAGTTTTAGATTTGAGGTGTCAATTTCTGTTGGCAGGTTAATTTTAATTTTGCTTAGTTAGGATGGAGACCTTAACTCCATGTTGATTTTGCTCAAAAATAAAACTACTTGGTTGGTTTTTCTTTTTTTGGAAAAAAAATGATTTCAAAGGATATCTCAAAAATCTTGAGAGTAAAGAGAGAAAAAATTGACTTTAGTTCAATATTTCAATTCCTGTTTAATGAATAAAGCTATGGCTGAGAGGGATTCACTGTGGCACTTGACAACTCATGATAATAATTTTTTCAATAACTTACAATATTAATAAGAGATAAATCTTACTTTAAAAATAGTATGATATGCACATATTTTAAAGTTTTCAATCTAATTTATTGATTTTTAATCACAGGGCCATAGAAACTTAAACTTTTTTTATATGGACAAGTGACTATACATTATTTTCTACCAGAAGTATTATTTAAAATGATACACTTACTTGATATGGGTTTTAAGAAGATAATGATAATAATTTTTTTCATAATATAGGTTCTTGATTAAGGAGGGAAAGCCTAATCTGTTATTCACTACTCTCTATGGCTAGAGGTACCTTAAACTTTTCTTGCTTCCACGGCTAATCTATTTAATTTGGGAATAAGATGCTAGAATAAAATTGTACTCTTCTTGAATATTGCTGCTGTAAGAAAATATGTTGTGTATTCTATTTGGTTGCCTTATATTATGAACATTCAACTATATCACATTTACCATAACTATTATATTTCAATTATATCTATCATGCTTCCTCCTATCTTTGTCAACACTAAATTGTTGGAGGATTGGATAACACTGTTCTTACTAGGAATTTTAACTAATCATAAATAAAAACTTAGCAAAAATATCACACTCCTTTATATTTGGGACAATTTTGGGATAATTAAGTTATTTTAATGTGATTTGATTCCAAATTAGTTTGTTTTATGTGGTTTAAAATGCCTCATTTAATTTTCCTATACTTTGTTTGATTATCACTTAATCACTTGAAATATTTTTATTGTTAATTTTATCATATTGTGGAGTTCCCTACCATCCTGCTCTGTTTTTAAATTTCCATACTTCTTATTTCTATGTCTGAGTTAGTTTTTTTTTTAAACGTAGACAAGTATTTTTGAAGTTTTGAATGAGAGTATTAGGGAAATGTATATAAGTAATTAAATTTTGAGCCTTTGATTAATTTTTTAAATTAAGAGAGGTTAAATTACGTTATTTTTTAAATTATGGAGAATTCTTTTTATTTCAGCCTAGAAAAATAATCTTAAGTATAGATATATAGGGAGCTACAATTTAAATAAAAATTCACCGAATTATGTATTTTCTTATTCTTCTAGAAGAATTCAATGGCTATTGAGTGTGTTTTTCTAGTTGATTACCAAAGAAAAGATTGTTTGAGTAGTAAACTATACACCAATTGAGAGTTAACCTTTAAATAAAGTTAGCCCAAATATGCCCTGCCTAGATCGATTAATTGGTTACATATGGTGGATTGGTTTGATATGGGCAGTGACAATTGTCCCTCCCAAATGGAGCATGCTGCCTCTTGCAAATTAGTGTGAAATCTAGCTATGCAATTTACTCTATAAAAGCAATGAAATTAAAAATGTTCAAAAATATGGTGATAGAATTTAAAGTGAATAAACTGGACCATAAAGGAACAAGTTAGTTTCTAGTGAGAATTTATATACATTGTAAGTGTACTTGTTTAAAATGAATATATATATATATATATATATGAATGTTGGCATTAAATCACTAGGCATAACTACTTCTCTTTGTAATTTGGGATGCATAGCTAATGGGTTTTTTAAAATTCATATAGACTCCAGATAGATCATAAACATACGAGTTATGGGTTGATCCTTCCTCATTGAATGGGTTTGAAGCTTCTTTGTGCCAGTGAATATTTTTGGTGCTTAATTTCATTAGATGTATTTTGCCTTTTATTCTACTGCCTGTTTTTTTAATTAATTTGCATCAAAAAACATATTTTGTCTCATTTGAGTATTGTGTGTAATATTTTCAAGTCCAATAACCCTGTATAGTAGTGCTGAACTACTAAAAATTCTAATATTTCTTGATTACCATCAGCTTTGAATTAACCTTATCGCTGGAAGATACTTTGCATTTCCATTCTCTATAGTAGTATTGAACTACTGAAAGTTCTAATATTTGTTGATTCTCATCACATTTAATTAACCTTATTGCCTTGACCATAAACGAAAGAGACTTTATGGGTTGTTGGCCATGTATAGAATATGTAGCCAAGACAAGAAGTCTTCCGATGCATATTTGACTGTCACACCCAAGACATGAGGGAAGAAAGTTTTGCTTAAGAAACAATTGCTATTTGTCCACCAAAATTGAATGAAAATCTTTGTCTTCTGTCAATTTAGTCAAATGAATATATATTTTTGTTATAGATAACCTCTCTTTCCTTTTTATTGCAAGTTTATTTGGTTCCTTGTTTTTGTTTTATGTTGGTTCCTAGTTTTTGTTGAACCGGATGATTTATTTAGATTAAGTGATTATTGCCTTTGAAATTTTAGGAAAAACAAGGAACAGGAAAGCAACCTAGTCATGCAGAAGTTTACATTGATACACAAACTCGCAAAGATGGAAGAGTTATTACTGAATAGGCTACTAAAGTAATTGTAAGTTTTTAATTATAGGAATCTCTTCTTTTTATTGATTGGTTGTGAGCATAGGATTGTTGCTATCCTCGCGTAGCCATTTACTTCCCTGTTTATTGGTTGGTTGGTTAACTTGTGTTATAATTTTTATATCCATTACAAATTTAGGATGAGCTAAAAAAGGTTATGGATAGAGAAGGCAGCTCACAAAATTCTAACAACATTGAAAGATGCACATCTTAGAGGGATGATGCATATTTTAATTTCTTAGGACCTGAAAAGGGAGGACGTGTGCCTTGTGTAACACCATCATTTCTAATTCATACCCATCATCCCTTACATGCTCATGTGAGATATAGTACGAATCAAGTGAGAACTTCCATTGGATTCATACACTTTCTTGCATAGCGTCATGGGTAAAAATTCATTTCGATGTCATGTGGTCTGTGTAAGCTCATACTGTGCCTCCTCATATTTAATTTCATTGTTACAACTCATTTGTATCATAAAAACTTGCTCACAACTCATGAAAACCGAAAGGAGACATGGAACATGCATAGTCCTTCTCGGCCAGACTTGGCCCCATTTCTGGGCAAAGTTTGGAAAATCATAACTAAATCTTGAAACATAAAAAACATGTAATCTTGGTCATTATGGAAAGCTTAGGATGTCTAATTCATGGTAAAAATATGTACAAGTGCTAATCTGTAACAACCCAGAAAAAGAAAAAGAGAAAAGAAAAGAAAAGATAAAAGAAAAGGAAAGGAGAAGCTGGAAAATTTTTGAAGAGCTGAAAATTTTCTAA
Source organism: Erythrophleum ivorense (assembly GCA_026724425.1). Classification (NCBI taxonomy): domain Eukaryota; kingdom Viridiplantae; phylum Streptophyta; class Magnoliopsida; order Fabales; family Fabaceae; genus Erythrophleum; species Erythrophleum ivorense. The sequence continues at coordinate 25,648 of JAIUCV010001233.1, forward strand.
GTCTTCTCGCCATAGCGAGAAATGGCCTCGCCATAGCGGGAATGCCTCCTCGCAATAGCGAATATGTTCTTAGCTATAGCGAGTGCGGGCATTCCATACAAAAACCAGGGAGTTGCTCGCTGTAGCGATGCCATAGCGAAGGCAGAGGTCTGGAACAAACATGAGCTCGCCGTAGCGAGGGTAATGACTCGCTATAGCGAGAGCGGTCTAGAAAAGCGAGAAAAAGAGAATTTGACTTTTTAAAAGCTTCCAAATCTCTTCTTTCTTCTTCTAACTGACTCAAGCTCGTCTTAGGAGAGAGAAAAGGGCGGAGGAGAGAGAGAGAAGCTGAGGAGAAGAAGAAAGGACAAGAAAGGTAAGAATTCTCATGGCTTCCTCTTAGTATGTTGCCCTTCTCCCCTTCCCCTCTCTTTCCTACGGTTTAGATAGCAAAAATGGTTAGGTCTTGAGGTTGGTTCAGAAGAGAGAGAGTGGGAAATCACTCTTGAGAGAGGTTAGAAGTATATAGTCTTCTCTTTCTTGCTTTCCCCTCTTAAGAACATGAGAATTTGAGAAAAAGAGAGAGGATAACTAATGGACTCTAGTGAGAGGAAGAAACCTAGGTTGAGAAGCTCAGTAGAGCTGATTAGAAGTGATCCCTAGCTTGAGAATCAAGTATTAAGGTATTAATTCCATGCTTTTGTGTGGTTAGGCTCAAGAGAAGCTCTCCCATCTAGAAGTGGTAGTGAAATCCACAAGGGAGGAAACAAGTGAAAGAGGAAGTAGTGAATAGCTAACAAGGTAGTTCTCTCCACTTTCTCTCATGCATAATTGTGTGTTTACATTGTCTTGCTTGTGTGTATGAATGATATGAGCTATGAGAAGTGTGTTAGCATGATGATATGATATGAATTGAAATGATGATTTGTATGATTGTTTTGGTTTGCTTGAGGAAATGGAAAAGCCAATAACCCTATAGCCAAGGTGAGGATGAGCCAAGCCCTTAAGTTGGTTGAGACAAGAGTAAAAGGTCTCCCAAAAGTGAGGTTGACTCCCAAAGAGTAAGGGTTGAGTCTAAGGACCTCTAAAGAATGGGTAAGGTAAATCCAAAAGCCACAAGGGATTGGGTGAGGCTAATCCAAGTACTTAGCAAGCTTCTAAATGTTATGTGTGGCCTACTCACATGTTGAGAATGTTTTTCCCTTATGCATGGCCAATTCACATGTTATAAATGTTTTTCATCATGGTTTTATATGCTAACATGCCATACATGCATAATGAGACTTGTTGCATGCGATATATGTATGATTGAATGAAAGTTGAACTACTGAGATTCTCCGAATCTCACCCTCCCTCTCCACCTTCCAACCATGCCAGGTGGACCAAGTGAGATTAGAGATGGGAACCACCACTAAGCATGAGGCTAGGGAGACTAAAGAAGAGTGTAAAGGAAATTCTTGTAAATATATTGTAAATGAGACATGAGATGTAAAGGATGTATATGATGTAGCATTTATAAATGTTGTAAGACAATGTATGTAAGATGATGTATATATGAGAATGCAACTCATTTTGAGTGAGAAAGTAAGTCATGAATGATGAATGTATGAGAATGAAGTCTATGATGAATGAAGAGGCATGTTGAATGTGAAATGCTTAATGTTAGCATAGGCTACATAGGTGTATGAGTGGGCATGGGGTAGTGAGTTTCTCCAATCTAAGTTACTAGACACTTGAGACATGATTGATGGCCCCTAGAGATGCTTTCTCATGTGCTCAAGGAGTCATAGAAGTAGAAAAACCAAGATTGGACCCTATGAGCCCCACTTTTGGCCAAGAAAAGGCCTTCTTGCACATGATGTCATAGATTAGCCATATGACCTCTTGTTGTTATGAGATTTGACAAGTAGCTAGATTATGTTTAGAGTTTTCTGGGAAGCTAGAGTTCATGTCATTTAGAGGTCTATAGCATTTTCTATGATTTTTCAAAGTTGACATCAGAAATTCGGATTTTTGGAAATCACTGTTCATTTGGTCAGTTTGAAAATCGTGTCATCCGAGGGGCAAACATAGTCCAATGGCTACGAAATTTTACACACAGAAACTAGATGGTCACAGAAACTTGTAGGAACTGGAAACACCTCATTTAGAGGTCTAGAGAGGAAGTTATGCAATTTCGAAGTTCCTGCCCAGAATCAGACACCCAACCAGACCCGAAGTACTGTTTCATCGGTTTCCGGGAATTTGGTTTGGTGAACTGATCTGGAGATATTTTTCTCCTCTCGCTAACATCTACATCTTTCCATAGAGATATAATTTACAAGCATTGGATTTTTTTGGAATTAGTTAGACATTTTCAAAGTCCATATCAGTAAACTGTGACAGCAAAGGAGCCCCCTCTGACTAGTGAACGATTTTGATGTCAAACGTAGAATATGTGAGATATTGAGACTTCTACGTATTTTTAGCATGAAGTAGACGTCTTAAGCTTTCTAGAATGACCCAAATCATGCAGTTAAGATTTTTTTGCATTTAGTTATGCATTTTCAAACTTAGCCCAGAAATGAAGCATAATCTACCAAGTACGAAAATGCATGTCTCAAATCCCTTTTTGCTTTCCATGAGTTTAAAGCATATGTTTGGGATTGAACCAAGTCTTAATAATGAAATTAAGCATGAGGAAGCATAGAAAGAGCTCAACCGGTCCATGTTACTTCTAAGTGGATCTCTACCCATACATAATGCCATAGAGAAAGAAGCATAAGGTAGAGTAAATTATCTTCCTTGTGAGTTCTGCATGTGCATAAGAGTATGTGGGCATGTTGGGTATGAGCTAGAAAGTAAGGTGTTACATAATCTCCCACACACAATGCATCTGACACGCGATTGACTCTAGGGGTCGGATTGGGTCCTGATGCTGTCACAGTTTACTGATATAAACTTCAAAAATGTTCAATTAATTCCAAAAAAATCCAATTCATGTAAATAATATCAATATGGAAAGCTGTGGATGTTAACTAGAGAGAAAAAATATCTCCAGATCAGTTCATCAAGCCGAACTCTCAGAAATCGATGGAATAGTACTTCTGGTAAGGCAAGATAACTGATACTGGGTAGAAACTTCAAAAATTCATATCTTCCTCTCTAGACCTCCAAATGAGGTGCTTCTAGTTGCTACAAGTCACTGTGAAGATTTAGTTTCTTCCTATAAAATTTCATAGCCATTGGACCACGTTTTCAGCTTCTTCTTTTTTTTTTTCTTTTTTTTGGTTGTTACACCTTGTTTAGGGAAAATTCCAACTGTTAAGAGCACTAATGCTAACTCATTGTCAAGTACAGTAGTAGAAGCAAGACTCCAAAAGGTTGAAACTTTATTGACAAATGTTTTAACTATAATTCAACAACGATTTTTTAGAGATGAAGTTAATGATCTTATAAAGGCAGCATCTCGAGAGGTTTAATTAAATTTTTCATATTATATTTATGATAAAATTTTATATCTCAATGACTTGTTAATAGAATTTTGATTTTTTGCTTTCTATATAGGTGCCAGATGGTAATAGTGCTCCCAATGGCCATCTAAGGTCTTCAACTTCCAACAATCCTAATGAAAATAGTATATCTATGCATTAATTGAATTAAAATTAGCTGTCTTATAATTTGATTATGTTTTACTTCACTAAATCATAATCTCATTTTTAACATTAACATCATTGACTTCCATGTGTAGATTGAGACCAAGTTTCAAGCTTATTCAAAGGAGGCATCTAGGATATGAGCTATTCTGCAACGTTAGAAGTATCACATATGTATTCACGTATTGATTAAACATATATCGTGCAGATTGATTTCTTTTATCTTTTTTTTTTAAAGTATTGTATAAAAGTAGATATATGGACTTCTTATTTTATATGAAGATGATTATTAGAATTTCTTTAATGTAATGGAATGAAATTTTAGTTATTTAAAAAATTTATTGTGTCTTGTATATTTACTCTTTTTTTAGGTAAATTAAATGAGTACTAATGTATTGAAAGATAAGCTTGCAACATTAAATGATACAATTATATTATAATACCATATCTTTCTAGGCCTCCTCATGCAATTCACATGCTCCATAACATGCATTGCTTAAGAGTTGTAAGAAAATGGGATATAAATAATGGATTATATTTACGTTGTGCTATATATGAAAATTCCATTCGATGTCACGTGAGCTGTATGAGCACATACTATACTTTTCCATATTTAATTACATCAATACAACTCCTTTACATCACAAAATCATATCCACAATTCATGGAAACCAAAATGAAGCATAAAATGTGGCTATTTAATTTTGGCCAGATTTGGCCCTCTTTCTGATCAAAATTTAAAAAATCATAACTAATTCTAGAAAAATCAAAATCTATCTTAGTCATTCTAGAAAGCTATGGATGTCTACTTCACACCAAAAATATGCCCAGACCATAATATCCATCATAGAGGATGTTTGACATCCAAAATGGTCCAAAGGTCAGACTGCATTCTGAAACTGTCACAAAATTTTGCTGAAAACTTTGAAAATGTTCCATTAATTCCAAAAAAATTCAATCCATGAAATGATATCAATCTAGAAAGCTGTGGATGCTACCTAGAGAGGAAAAATATCTCTAGGCTAGTTCATCAAGCCCATACCTCAGAATTTAATGGAACAGTAACTTATGTTGGGCAAAATTTCTGATACTAGATAGAATATTCAAAAATTCATATCTCCCCCTCTAGACCTCCAAATGAGGTACTTCTAATTAGCACAAGTCACTGTGAATGTTTAATTTCTTTGTATAAAATTTCATGACAATTGGACATCATTTGAGCCTCGTGTGACAAATTTCAATTTTGGACCAAATGAATAGTATAACAGGCCAAAACCAAAAAAAATTTGCCAACTTTGAAAAATTCCCAAATATTCTATAAACCTCCAAAAATCATGATCTTTAACTTTCTAAAAAATTCTTAACGAGACCTAATTGCATACCAAATCTTAGACCAATAATAACTCATTTGGCTAAAAAGTGATATAGGGTTTTCTTATGGTTATTTTTTACTCCATACAGGATACCAAAATTATCAAATGGCTTTCTTTGGGTTTTGGCACCTTTTGGGCAAGTCTAAAAGCACATTTTAGGACTTGTGTGAGCTACCCAAGTGGTCCTAAACCCCATGCATCTTATTTGGCCTTTCCATGCACACATATGCACTTTCCCATAAACTCATTCATGAAGCTATTCTTGCCATACATGTTCAATTCACATTCCATCATTCACATAACACATACTTTCATTTCTACATCATCTAATATCATAGTTACATATGTCTCCAGGGTCATAGACCATTTACAACAATAATATACATCATGAAATATCATTATGGTTCTAAAAAGCAAAAGCTAGACATATTGATGTTAATCTCCTTCCTTCAATGTTATTGGCTCCCATTACCACATCCACTTAGTCCACCTAGCATATTAGATCATTAGAGAGGAGGGAATGAGATTCAAATAATCCTATTAACTCATCTCCCATTCAATCATACATAATATATACAAAGCAAGCCTTAAAAATGTATGCATGGATATAATACAAGTCATGGACATTTAAGAAGCAAGCTTGGCATGTGAACAAGTCATACAAATTATTTAAAAGCTCACCAAGTGTTTGGATTGGCCTCACACTTCTCCTCATGGATTTTGGACTTACCTCACCCATTCTTTAAGAGCTTTGGACTCAACCATACTTTTGGGAGCCTACTTTACTTTTGGAAGACTCTCTGCTTGTCTCAACAATCTCAAGGGTTCTTGGCTCATCCTCACCATGGTAAAGGGTTCTTGGCCTCTCCACACTTAAGCAAACTCAACAAATATCATGTGTTCATTTAAAAACATATACATGATATCATGAAATTATGGTATATAAAATTATGTTAGCATACTTTTCAGGACTTGAAAATACACATACACGCATTCTAAGACAATTTAAACACACATCCGTGAATGAGAGAAGGTGGAGAGAGCTACCTTGTACACAATTACACACTTTTCCTATTGGATTCAAGCTTCCTCTTTTGGCCACACACACACAAATTGGTAGTGATGGTTTCTCTTGACCTAGATATTATTTATGGGAGCCAATTAGGTTCATGAAACAAACTCTAAGGTTATACACATTGCTTAGATACTAGATTGCTCTATAGGCTCCATTATGGTCCATAAATATACTTAATGAAGCAACACCTCTCAAATAACTTCTAAGCCCCATTCATTTAATTCATATATGATTCTTGACTCCTTTTAAGCCTCTTGGAGTCATCACACAATTAAAACAAAGGCCTAACACCATGTTGCTTCTTTAGGTCATAATATGGAACCCAAGACACCAAATCAATTTCTATAAGTTCTAAATTTTTTCCATAGCCTCCCCTCATTTTCGTTCATGAAATATGACTCAAGAATAGCCTTAGAAAAATTTAAAACTCTCCCCCACTACAAGAACCCTCCTTGGCCAAGACATAGGCATCAATTGGGCTATATGGAGATTTCTTTGTTTTCCTGAAGAAGGAAGCTTCTAGGGAGCATCTTAGTAGTCTCAAGAACTTATATAAACTCTTAATTAAACTTAGGAATCATCACATAAGTTCAGAATTTAGAAGGTGCACATAAAACCCTAAAATTTGCATCTTGAAATCTAATGGTTGTTTGACGATTCCCTTTGCATATTCTTAATCTCCACACCCTTTTTCCTTAGATTAATGCTTGGTTCTACCTAAAAATCATCTTCTCCTAGGGTTTTCTCAAGTGGGGCGAAATGGTGGAGAAGGGAACCAAAGATGGCAATTATAAGAAGAGAAATTATCTTGTTTTCTTGCTTTTTCTCACTTAAATCTTGTGTTCTTTGAGCTCCTCTCTTCAAATCCGAATTTTCCCATCAATTTCTCCATTAAAATAGATTTATAAACTTTATTTTAATCATAGTAAACAAAGAAGAATGGATGAGAGGAGGTTTGGATGGAAGAAAACATAGAAAACTACCAAGAATCCATACCTTTTTCTTGATTTTTCTCTTCCTTTTCTTCCCCTTCATGTGAGCCTAAGAGAGAAGATCATATTCTATATTTTGGGCAGAAATTTCGTGCTTAAGAAGATGGGAGATGAAAGGGAAAGTGTGTGGGAGCTTCTAAAAACACACTTTTTCAAAAATTTTTATCCTTCTGTAATGGCAATTTCGTTTTGGATTCATTTTAGCTCCTTTTTGAGAACCATCTTTTCTATTATAAAATTTAGGTTCCCAATTTAATAAAATGCTTTTGGAATCACTCAATTTGGAGCTAAAACCTTACCGAACAAACCAGTCAAAGTTTGGGTCAACTGAGGTTGGAAAACGTCCACTAGAGAGGATTTAACTATTCCAAGGCTTTTCATAGCTTTCAAGGCTTCTGAGAACCCTGAGAATTCAAAATTTTCATTTAAAAAGCCCTCCTGTGTGAATTCCAATATTCGCTCAAAATTACGAAAATGTCATTACATTTTGTAAGCTTTTTGTAAGAAATTGTTTCTTCATTTAACTCTATTTTTCTTTCTATCTGAGCTTGGGATTCTCATTTTTAGCAGTCTAGAATGCTTCCCATATTTTTTAGGATCTTAACTATATCATTTTGGGGGACTTCTTTTTGTATGTGGTAAGTTTCTTTTCTTTGTGGAGAAATCGTACGTTACGTTTCTCACGTTTTTTTTATTTTCATAAAATCAGATATTACATTTCTCCCCCCTTAAATAAATTTTTTCCTCAAAATTTAGGGTACACTTTCTCTTACTCTTTTCTTTTTTGGCTAACTACTCTTTTCTTTCCCTTCTTCCTGGCTCTATATGCTTTCTCAGTGATTTCCTTCTTTTGAATTTTCTCTTAGCTAGGGAACTTTTATTACTAGCTCTTAATAAGGGCTCTATTGCTATAAAATACTAGCTAGTTTTTTTCATAAGAGAAAGGAATTTCTAACTCTGGAGGCCTATCTTGGGAGAGCTTACTAATCATGTTGGGTAAATGTTAACCCACTCATAGGATTAATATAACACCCCATAATTAATTAAGGTATTAATCATGGATTAGATTAATTAGACATAATAAAAATGGGCTTGAGATTTAATTGAGATAGAAACTCTATCTAGACTTAAATTAATAGATCATAAGAAAAGGTTAGTGGAGGCCAAATTAGTTAGATGCAGACCTAACCCAATTTAGTGTGATGGAGGCCAAAATCTACCTTGTATAGACTCCTCTAAGTGACCCAATAACCCTTGTGCAGACCCACATTCTTGAGCTTCTCAAACTTGGCCCAAACTCAATTAAACTTCAGCAACCCAAATGCATAAAACTGGCCCAGTAAAATTCTGCAGCCCAACACTCTAAAAACTGGCCCAATAAGCTAAAATCTGAAGCCAAAGTGGAGATGGATCTTGGAGCAGCCCATGACCCATTCTTGACCCAACTAAAAACCCAACTTAAACCATAATACCCAGCCACTTTCTCACTTGCTGAAACATCAAGAGGCAAATTTGGAGGTGGAGAAGGAGGCTAGGGTTTGGGGCCAAAATTCTGCATTTTTTCACACTTAGAGCAAGATTAAGCCAAGGTAATAGTTATACAACTTAATCCTCTCATCTTCCTCCTTAATTTGGTCCGATTAGTTTTTCATTTGGAGCATTTTCATCCTACCCAAAATCTGAAATGTGAGTGTTTGGGGATTTTCTTGGTGAAATTCGTAGGTTGAGATTAGAGTTGACCTTGGGTGAGTTTAAACCCTCCATTTTGATGCTTTAACTGTTAATTTGAGACCCCCATAGCTAATATACAAAATGGGTATTAATTATGTACGAACTTGCTTAGGATTTTAGGTGGAATATTGAGTTTTCTAGTTAATGACACTTTAATCCGAATTTGGCACTTATAGAGGCTGAGTAAGTGATCCTTAGGTAGTCATTAGCATCTTAAATTCTTTGGGCATTGATTGTAACTATTAATGATGAATTAGAGTAGTAATTCTATGATGCTATGGTTATAGGAGGATTATACACCATTGGTGACTGTTGCAAGTGTCTACAAGTGAGGTAAATGGGTTTATATCAATTCCATATATATATTTGATTTATTTCATATGTTGCTATATATGATTGATTGAAAATGCTGAATGAATTGGTTGGCTATCTGTTGAATTGTGATTGGACCTTGTGAGTCCATGGTGGAGCTGTGGTGCGGCTGCCATCCATGCATGTGCTTCGATCGAGCACCGGGCTATGATCAAACCCAGATACACTGAGCCCCGGTTGTGCTCAATAGGGAGTAGGTGCTATGGACGGGCCTCTCCCGGTGTTAATGGCCTTTAACATGTGATAATATGATTGCTAGTATGGGATAGTAATCATGATAGCCTAATTGCTTCATTTACTGATATGATGGATATGATTCTGCTGTTAATTTTGATTCATGCATATATGTTAATTAAACTAGATATATGATAGAATTGCCTTGGTTACTGAGATTTATATCTCACCCCGTTTTATGGGATTAATATTTCAGGTGAAAGTTCCTCGGGTAAGGATAAGGGTAAGCAAGTGGATGAACATCCATGAGCTGAGGCCGGGTGTGGGGAGCTACACTTGGTCTGAGTAGAATAGGATAGATGCAATTTTTGGTATTAGTTTACATAGCATCATCATGTGGTCATGTTGCCAAGTGTAGGCGTTCATATTTTGATTGTTGGAAATGTAACCATTAAAGATTTAAGTCTTATTACAGTTGAATATTAATGTATAAATTTATAGCAATATATATATATGTAGTTCTGCTAAAATTGTGATATGGATTACCTTATGATGCCTTGGAGGTAAGTTATTGTTGAATGGAATCTCTATGGAATTTGCATGGGATGTGAATTGCTGATAATGTATGTGATCTTGTTGTAATATATTCTTGAATTTGCTGGTATGAGCTAGTGGAACGAGTAGGAAGTGACATTTGAGTTTCACAATGGTAATGGATGGATTGATGGGTAAATAGGGTAGATAAACACCATTAGGATCACTTAAAACAAGGGTAGGTAGACCTAGAGTGTTGCTAAGGTGAGAATTGGAGTGTAGAGGGCGAAATTCAGGTAATATGGTAACAGAAGGGAGTCGCACCGAGGCCAAAGGAGAGACAGAGCCGAAAGGCGCCGAGGTGCAACGAACCTCGCCACGGCGCGAAGCGAAAAATTCACCCAGGGGGGGTAACATAACCAAAACTCTCCGCGGCGCGAGGTGTCCAGCCGCGACGCGAGTCGAAAAATTAAAATTTGTGTTGGACAGAAGCAAAACTCACCGCGGCACGAATATATTGCGCCGAGGCGAGAATTCTGGGAGTCGAGTAGAAGTTCCAGGAAGCATTTCCGCCGCGGTGCCACATAGCTTGGCCGCGGCGAAGGTCCAACTCGCCGCGGCTATCAATTTGTGAAATTAGGAGAATGATATAAGAGTACAAGTGGGGAGGTTATTGAGTGTTGAAACTGATGGATGGTTGAATCATGAGCCTCTTATGGTAGTAAGATTTCTTTTATGCACATTTTATTTTGTTGAGGTGGCATGGTGATGACCCTAACATCAAGGTTCAAATTCCCTCACATTTTCGTAATGCGATAAAATATAATGACCTCAAACCTTGATCATTAATCAATAATCTTGTATTTAGCTATAATTACAATGATTAGAAGATAGGGTTGTCACAATTAACATTTCTTTCAGTGGACTTATTTACATATCTCGGGAGGTAACTTATTTCATATCGTGTCTCCCGTATCCTCTTTGAATGTTTTCTCATAATATCTCATCATCTTTTCTAATCATTAGAACCATCAGAGGTGTCTATTTGTTTGCTTATTTAGTTGTTCCTTCCACTGTTTATCTCTGCGTCCTTTTTTTTACTAGATCATTCCATGATTACAATTCACATTCTTTCTATCACAGGCCTCACATCTCAATTACTTCTTGGATTACAGCTCTTTTGAGGAGTTTCTGCTTTTAATGATCTCAGTTTCTCTGTTTACTACTACTATATCTATCTTTGTAGGCCGGGAATTTTTCTCGCTTTCTTTGCTCACTTGCAGTGGCATTTTATAGTCCTTCATTTTAATATTGATAGGCTTAACCTGCGTGTCTCACACTGGCACTAAGGAGCTATTACTACTAACTACTGTAGGGCTCTGATGGGATGCTAGTTATTCTCACAATTTTGCTTACTGGAGATATACTGTACCACTTATCTCATGTAAAAACTGCACCTGACTACTTTCTGAATACATAAGCTAGCATGTGGGGATCTCTTTATCCCTCGGTCAAGGTTACTATCTGCTAGGTAGTGGTTCATTTGGCTTTAACTCTGGAAAGCTAATTTCTTGTTATCCTCATCCTATATACTATGCTCATCTCTAAAGAGAGCTAGTCAATGGTCTAACTATCTGAGTAAAGCCTGCATATCTCTGTGGCAACAGTCTACCAAACTCAAGAAATCTATAGTCTTTAAGGCAAAGGCTAGTTGAAATTATACTAGTCTCTAAGACTAACTGCTCTGAAAAAACTATCTCAGGTCATCATCTCACCAGAGAACTACCATGCTATGGCTAGGGCTCTCTATAACTTTGTGGGATCTACTGTGACCCCTAGGTCTATTGTAACCTCTCAGAGCCCTGCTAGGGTCTACTGCAACTCGCTGTGCTATGCTGGGATCTACTACGATTCATCTTTGGGAGATATCAAAGCCTAAAATTACTATATTTGATAGTAAAATACATACTCACTAAGCCCGGTTACCGTCATTCATAATAGCTGAGGCTAAACTCAGAAGTACATCATGCTCTTCGTGCGAAGTGGGTTTTGTGTCATCTGTTTCCCTAGGATTCCATCATACTAATACTAGGGAGCATTTTAAATTTTCATTTATTGCTACTTATGGGATCCTCCGATTCTCACTTTAGCCTCTTTTTCTTGGGCTTTCTTTTCTTACTCTATTGACTTACTAACTTTACATATACTCATTCTAGCCCTTCTCTCATATCCTGTAGTTTCTAACTATGCCCACATTTTACTTTTAAGTGCTTTAGCACCCGGGCATCTCACACATTGAGTGTGGTAAACATCTCTAGCAAGAGAGGGGCTATACACTGGTCCCTATTCATTTCACTTTTATATATACTATAAAGGACTTGGGTTATGCATACTGAATCTAAACATTCTCTACTAAGGATTCCTCTCTGCATGCTTTTCTTACTATTCTGATACTACTGGAATCCTTTTACCTTTCTTCTCTGACTCATCTTATTCTTTAACTAACTAGGATACTCTTCGATTACCGAGATACTTTGGTGATTGATGTCATCGTTTGCAATGCACTTAAGTTACATTACTATTAGGTTGATCAGGCCTAATATCATGTGACCATTGTTGTAAGCAAACCATAACATCAAACACTAATACACAGGTGCCTCATGATTGAGCTCAAGGCCATTATCGCCTATATATTACAAGTTTCCCAATAATCTAAAGTACCTCTCTCTTATCTTTTTCTATCAGTCTTATTCTTGTAGAGTGCTTGGGAAAGTAGGATTCTTCCTCTACTACATCTTGAGATCTCTCTATATTGCCCGACTATTCTTCTTTAGGCTCTATCATGTTAGAAGGGTGTCTACGCCAAGGATAAGTGTGTTTTCTTGAGTACTCAAACACATTAATTGAATGTCTATTCTCAATCTAATATGTCCTCGGCTTGAACACTATCATACTTTCTCTTTCTACCTTTCTTATCCTTTTACTTGGGTAAAAGAAGGCTTTACTATTAGCTGATTCTATTGCCAGCTCAAGTTTTTCTATGCTCAAGGGCACTTACATTTTCCCCAGGTTCCTTACTGATTTACTCTTTGTAACATCAAGGGGGTCTATTTTTCATTCATACTCTTACTCTGCTTTTAACTAAACCATCCCTTGGTAAGAAGGATTTTATTTCATATAATCCTAGGAATTTCATTCTATGGTGCTCTCAGCTTACTTTCTTTCTCTAGGCTTACATTCTTTCTCTATATAATACAAGACTCGCCTTCTTAGGTGGTGTCTAGCTTCCTCGAGCTTCCCTATGGGTACTAAGGCACTAACTGTTTGTCTCAATTTATTTCTACATTTAGTTTAGAGCTAGGCTTTCTCTTTGTTTAGCCTTTTTAGCCTTATCCCAGGAGTACAGTCTACTATTTCTAGGGTTTTGCTAACCCAATCTGAAACACATGCTCTCAATGTTTGGATTCTATCTTACTGAAAGCTTATGCTCTATTGGGTGCTCTAATCACTCACGTGCCTTAACCCTATATCATTCTCATACTAGGGAGCTTGTCTAACTAATTTTCAGACCCTTATCTATTTACCTTTTTGGGTTTAGCTTACTCATTTAATCATGACTAAAGTAAAGGTATCTTTTCTGTAGCTAATTTCTTAACTCTTCCTTGCTTCCTTTATCACTATACTCTACAATCAGGGGGGTCTATCTAAGGGAATTTACTAACCACTACTGGGTGGTTTCCCTGGCATTAAGATGTCTCATCTTTTCTTTCTCGATCTAGGGAGAACTTTTGCTGAGACTTTCATTCACATATCTTACCTGGAACAATGTTACTAGCCATCTCTCCCTAGGCTGTAGCTCATGCTTAGCCTAGGCTAACCATTGCTTACTAACTATCCTCATTCTTTTCTAAGCTTTTATTACTGGGCTATTCATACTCATCTCTAGGTGTCACTTATGAGGTATACCTTTTTAGGCCACTCGTTATGTGCCTCACTGTTGGTAGTTGTATCTTACAGTATTTCAAGGCTACATTAACATTTTATTATTTAGTGTCTCACAGGGTAGTATCCTAGGTTGGAGTCAACACTTTAAAGGCAGGTTTCAATAACCTTATCATTCCTGTGTCTAACTTTATCTGTGTTGAGCTCTTTTCTCAATCTCATTTGCTAAGCCTATGGATTTTTTACTAATCTTTCGTAACTATTTAATACCCTTTTCTCGACTTATAGTAGGGGTTCCCACTTTCTGTGAGTTATCTGACCCCTTATCTACTTCTTTCTTAAGTTGGTTTGAATATGACCAACAAGGTATTCATGGTGCCCTTTGTCGCGGCTAATTAGCCTTGGGTTCACCCTAATTTTTCTATCAGAGTATTGGCCACAGCTAATTGCCTTTGATTGGCTTATTTTCCAAGGATTGGATTTTCATCTTTAACTACCAACCCGAGCCTCATTGCCTTTATAATCGGCCCGGCATCAAGCTAGAGGGTTCTACCTCTTGCTTCATTTATGCATAATTAGGTCTCACCTTCGCACTGTCAGGCTCTAGGGTGCAGCTATAACTCAACCTTTGACCTGGGGAGATTAACCTTTTGGGCTCTAATACTTATCTAGACATTTGGGTGTTGTGGCTAGGGGGCGACTTTTTTTCTCACTTCCTCTCTAAACTGGTTTGGTGCAGCCATAGTCTCATCTCACATTGTGCTGCATCATTACTCATCTTAGTGTTATGCGAGACAATTAGGAATGGCCTGAGTATGGCTACCAGGGGAATTTGGCCTCAAGTACTCTCTCTAGCAAGCCTCTTCCTATCAATAAGATCATTTCTCATCGTTTATATTTAGAGCTTGCCACTGATCCTGGCGAGCTATCACATCTCATCAAGCTCTAATTGTTGGATCACTCAACTCTGCTCAAAGTTAACTCTGCTCAAACTACTCTAGAGGCCACTCTTTCTCAATGTCCACTAACTACTTTAAGGCTATCCCACAATTCACAAAGCCACAAACTATTTTCCTACACCCAATATATCACATAAAGGACTTTTTATAGTCATACAAGCCTTTTACAAAGCCTAATGGCTACATCCTTAAGCCGAATCTAATCTGAGGGAGCCTGGAACTTTACTTTGATACCAATAAATGTAATACCATATCTTTCTAGCCTTCGTTATGCAATTCACATGCTCCATAAACATGCATGAGAGAAGGTGGTAGAGAGAGCTACCTTGCACATAATTACACACTTTTCTTTTTGGATCCAAGCCTCCTCTTTCAGCCATACACCCATAAATTGGTGGAGATAGCTTCTCTTGACCTAGATACTATTTATGGGAGCCAATTAGGTTCATGAAACAAACTCTAAGGTTATACACATTGCTTAGATACTAGATTGCTCTATAGGCTCCATTATGGTCTATAAATGCACCTAATGAAGCAACACCTTTTACTTGCTCTTAGAGAATTGCACATGATGGTTTCTTAGCCTACTTCACTAGCACTTAATTTACAATGACCACAAATTTCAAAGGGTAGGCTAAGCAAAAGACATAAGGGTTACATGTTAAGTGGGTTGCCTATTGTCGTCGAGGATGGACAAAATTGTCGTGGCACCAATGCAATGACATCATCTACACCAGGTGGAGGTGCCACTTCCTCTTCCTATATCCTAATAATGACACAGTAGGACATTGGCATGGTCAGTCCATCTTCTTCTATGTCGATTGACCAATATGTAAACTTTAGAGATGCTAGTTCCCCCTATTATATGTCACTTTCATCATTGCCGCAAACTGATCCCTTTCAATTTAGGTCATTCATGTAACTTTTGGAAAGTTTAACAATCTTTAATGCTAAGTATAATGGTAGGCTTTTTAAACCTAAGGGATCATTGCATTAGGAGTTCATGACCCCACAACAGTTAATTCCTTTTGTTCACTCCCCTACATTCGATTTAAATTTGCTACCTACTACCTTGTAAATAGCCTATTAAATCAAGAACATAAAAAACATGTGGAGCAAGGGCAACCCCAATGTATAAACTAAAGGGCTATTGTAGCATTGAAAGCCATATGTTTAATGTATATAATCAAATTAATTAATTTTTGTGTATTGTAGAAAATATACTTAATGATCTTAATTTAATTTATCAAGAATGTAATATGGTATCATTGGACTATAAAAGATCATAACATTATTTTTAATTCTCCATAAAGAATTTTTTTAGACATCTTCATATAATTTTCTTCTTTGTTCTATTTTCATTTATATCAATGACTGCTTCAATTATTGCTAGTTTATTAATAATGATTATCATTTAGTACATTAATAATATCTATTACTTAACAATTACATAATTAACACGTATTAATAACTAACATTTATTACTAACTATCATTTATTCCCATAAGCTATCGCGAGGGGATGTTCATGCCAAGTTGATGTCTTATTTTTTTAAAAAAATGAAAACAATGAAGTTGGTGCCCTAGGGTCCAACATCATTGGAAATTAATAAAAGAAAATTAAATACGGAAATCAGTGTCATAGAGTTCGGTTTCTCTTAAAATGAAAAAAATATAGGTTTAATAATTTGATTGCGTATGGATTTGGGAAGATTTTTAGGTGAACAATAGGATTAGGCCCAAAAAGAAAAACACTTGGTTCAGCTTTTACGAAGGGCAATTTGGTCATTTAAGAGAAGGATTTTTCTTCTAAAGGAAAACATAATTTGGATCCTTAAAATTAAGGAATGTTTCAAATATGTCCTTTTTTATCTTTCAGATAACAGTCCTTGCTTTATATCTACTTCTAATAATAAAAATAATTATAATTGATAATAACAATAATAATATTAGTAATGAAATTTAGAGTTATTACATCTTTTCTAAACTTTTTAATGAAATTTCGTATATATAAAATATTCACTCATTTCTCTTATTTCTATATTGAACTTTTAATCCAGAGAGGACATAAATAATAATAATAATAATAATAATAATAATAATAATAAATTATTATTATTATTACTTCTTAATTCTCTTTAAAACTTTTAAGATAGAATAGTCAAAATTTTAATATCTTATTATGTTTATCTTGATTTTTAATTTCTTCATATTCTTTATATTGCATTTTTAAATTTCATCTAATTTTCCCTTCATATCTCAAAATTTCACTTTCACCCTTTACAATTTACAATATTGAATCCCTAGTGACTTTTTTATTAGCTAGGATAGTCAAAAGCAATCAAGCATGATCCCACGCCGTCATCTGTAAAACGAAATCAATAGTGTAGCTCAAATGACATTTTTGTTAGATTTAAGTGTCAAATTGAGTTTGAACCCCATTTTTAAAGTCTTGGACATTTTTTGTTAAAAAAAATTGTGAAAAAATAATAAAAAGCTATGATAAATGGTACAATTAACATAACATGTACCTAGATAAGTCAATTCAGTTCGTAGATATAAATAGTATCTCTTTTTAAATGCATGGACTCTTGAATAATTCAAATAGAAATTTAACTTCTAAACATAATACTAAAAAAGTAATGGAATATAATAAGGATTATCAACAGAATGGTAACAGCAATTTTTTGGAGGAAGACTCCCATTAATCTAACTACAACCGGAGAATATGATTATATGGATGAGTAATAATTCATGTCAGCAACAATTTTACAAGTGATTACAAAGAAATCAACTTCCAAACAAAGTAGCTTTAGGTAAGGCAACAGGCCAGCAATTCCTAATTGGTTACTATCTCCCACTAAAAGCAAGCCAAGGCAACAAGCTACGTACAATGATTAAGTAAACTAGTGGAGGGTGAATGCAGAAAATTAAAGACGACAAATGTTTTACAGTGGTAGAGTAAGATAGCAGCCAAGAATCGAGAGTCACTACTAATCTATCACTGCCACACACGATCCACGAAAGCAAAAAAAAAAAAAATAGTAATAATAATAATACAGATCGAGAAGATAAGAAGATAAGAAGAGAAAGCGACTTTTGAAGATATAGATAACTTTGTGAAAACACTGCCAATTGCAAAGGACCATGGGTCCCAGAAAGGATAGGGCTGACATATATTTGTTTTCCATTCCCCTAAATTCCTGTTTTCCAGTAGAATACTCCGGCCTATCTTCTTGTCCGAATGGAAGAGGGCAAAGAAAGAGTATGTGTTACTGGTGGTACTGGCTTTATTGGTTCCTGGATCATCAAGAGACTCCTTGAGGATGGTTACTTTGTTAATGCCACCGTTAGATCTCACCCAGGTACACCATTTCTATCCAAATATGAAGTAAATCAAATCAACTATCAATTTATCTTCCGTAAAAACTTCCAGTATTTCCCCGGAGATTTCGTGGTGTCTGAATGGTGAAAGCTTGGTAATCTTCCGTGTCTAATTTTGTTTTTCCCTGTGGGGTTTGTCTTGTATATACAAAACCTTTATATATCTGTCTTCTGTCCAATTTAGAGAACCCTGCAAGATTTTATTCATTTAAGTAGTATTATTCCTCTCTTTCTTTCTTGCGGAAAGTGGATATTAGATGAAAACTTTTGGGTAGATTGATTTATAAAAAGATAACGTAAACTAAATTACAAAAAGGCATATAAGAAGATAAATTATTTAATGGAATTTACTTTTAACCAGCTTTTATGTATATTTAAGAATCTGTGTGTAAGATTTGAGGGTGTCAATATGCTGCTTTTTAACCCTTGGATATCAATCTTTGTTTAAAGTTTGATATTTTTATATGACAAGATGCAAATCTCTAGAAAGTAATAGAGATAAAAATTTAAAGGTGGAACAGAACATCCTAAGACTTGCCCATTTTGAGATCGTTTCATATGCATAGGCTTTTGGAGAATTAATGGAAGTTTCTGCAATTTTAATAGCTGTCGCAAGCTGACGATTTTCCATTGCAGAACAAAAGAAAGATGTCAGCTTCCTCACAAATTTGCCAGGAGCATCTCAAAAGCTACAAATTCTGAACGCAGACCTAAGCAACCCAGAAAGTTTTAAGGAAGCCATTGAAGGGTGCACAGGGGTATTCCATGTGGCTACCCCAATGGATTTTGAGGCAGGGGAACCTGAGGAGATTGTGACCAAAAGATCCATCGATGGAGCATTGGGCATTTTGAAGGCATGCCTGAGTTCAAAAACTGTAAAGAGAGTTGTTTATACCTCCAGTGCCTCTGCCCTTGGAAGCAAGGGCAGAGATGACGAAGAAATGGATGAGAGCTTGTGGAATGATGTAGATTATCTTAGAACTCTGAAGACATTTCCATCGTCCTATGCGATTTCTAAGACATTGACAGAGAAGGCAGTGCTTGAATTTGGAGAACAAAATGGATTAGATGTTGTGACTGTGATTCCCCCTCTCGTAGTTGGACCCTTCATTTGTCCTAAGCTTCCTGGCTCTCTTCGCACTGTACTCTATTTGGCATTTGGTATGTGCTATAATTTGCAACATGTCACCTTAAATGTATGCCTAACATTAATTCACAATCGTATGTGGTTATAAGTCTATTTTTGTCAATAAATTTTTGGTGTCTTTAAAAGAAAAAAAAAATGTTGGAACCTTACCTCCTCCTTACGAGGATTGGATCTTTTCTAGTACCTTTGAAGAGAGAGACATAACTGCTTAAACCTAAATGGATCCACTTTGAGCGCATCCCACCATGGCTATTCATGTCTTTTCAATTATATCTTGTATAAAAGATGATCTTAATTTTTTTTTTTTTTTTACATTACATTGCAGGGATTGAACTTTTAATACTACTCATACCCTCACCTCATTCTTACCACTTGAGTTAATCCTAAGTAGTATCTTAATCCTTACTCCCATTACAGCAATGCTAAATCTTTGCAATTACTAATTATACTAAATTCATAGCCACTTGATTCTTAAAAGACCACTTTACATAGTTTTGTCTCTAGAAAAACAATAAAATGTAAAGTTGAATTCTCATTATTTTTATTTGGGTTTGATTTAGTCTTTCTACTTGCATATTGAAATTTTGTTTGGAAATTAGAGAGGTAGAAAAGGAAAGAAATTCAAAGAGGAAGGGGAAGAGAAGAAAATGAATAGATGGTTAAATAGTAAATTTTATTCCTCTTATTTGGAAAATTTTTTAAATGTTTTTAAATGGAAAAATTTTTAAATTATAGAGGAGGCATTTTGAAAGATTTTGGAAAGTTCATTTGAAAATCCTTCATCGACATCCTCTCCTTACTTATAACAAGTTCCTAAAAATGTGAAATATTTTAAAACTTTCACTTCCCATCCCTTCTTTACCATTGCAGTCCATCCAAACATACTTGAAGGACTAAATTGACTTCAAATTAAGAAATTTTACTATGATCAGTAATATTTTTCAAAGATTAATTTATGCATTTAGTCTTCTAAGTAAGATTACTAATTATGGTAAATTGAATGCAGGTGGCAATGACCCATTCGGTTATCTCAAAACTCCTCTAGTGCATGTGGATGATGTGGCTAGAGCACATATATTTCTGTTTGAACATCCTAATCCGAAAGGGAGGTATAATAGTTCAGCATGTTTGGCAACTCTTGAAAAGGTGTTTGAAATTCTATCTGTTAAATACCCAGAAATTCAAATACCTACCATAGAGTGAGTTCTCATGTCCCTCTCCATGTTGTTTATAGACATGAAAATTTGATTCAAGTAACTAACTTCTCTTTGATCTTTTAACGATTATTTTGATCATTTCTCCTCTTATTGTAGCTCCTTAAAGGATATGAAAGGTCTCAAACTTCCTAATCTATCGTCAAAGAAGCTCATAGATGCTGGATTTGAGTTCAAGTATGGACTTGAGGAAATGTTCGCAGATGCAATTGAATGCTGCAAAGAAAAGGGTTATTTGTAGCTACGATATGTTTAAGTCTAATCCTTGTTTATAATATCATATCTTAATTGGCATTCTTGTCTCAGTTATTTTACTTTGTTCATCTTTCATATCCAAATAATTATGTTAGCTGTTACTGGAGTGCACCACAGACAAGGAAACTGGCCAAACATGGGAAATGAACTTACAAAAGTCGATCTGATAAATGAAATAGTAGAATGGAGAAAAAGTGATCTCATTATATGGTTTAGCCTTTTATATAAAATTATTTTCTATCTTCTATCACCAACAACTCTTCAACGTCTTTTAGCTATTTTGACTCCAACTACTACATTGAATTTTGTGTTAACAGAATATGGACAATATTTGTATTACTAACGTGCTCACAAAGAGGGTGTCAGCAAGAAACAAAGTTTGATTACTTATGAAACAAAGAGGCTTATTTGAATTTTAGGTAGGATGTTGATTTCAAAAGATTATAAAAGAAAAGGGCAAAAAAAGGGTATTTAAAGAAACAAGCTCAAGGAATGCATTTAGTGAAACAAGAGCTTGAAAAGTGGCAAAAAAGTCTTTAAGTTTAAAATTATGAAGGAGGATTCATAAAACTAGCAAAGGAAGCATTATCCTCATCATCATCACTCAAAGACACGAGTTTAAAGATTCCCAAATGAGAAGGAAAAGATAGAAAATTAAAAAAAAAAAAAAAAAGAGGGGCAGGGGCTGAAATAAAATCATGCACACGAGTTGAATTGGCACTTTGACAAAGAGATGCCTCTTCACTTGAAACACTAGTAAAAATACACACATGTGCACGCACATGTGCATATATATATATTTATTTAGGATTTTTGGACAAAAAAATTTTATATGCAATATTATATATTTTTGTTATCAAATTTTCTAATTTAAATATGATAAATATATAATTATTCCTTTTGCAAAAACAGGCACATAGTATCAACCATATTAAGACCTAATAGTTTGAAACCATTATAAATTGATTAGCAAATTTATTTTCTAGCATTGACCTAAAAGTCAATTTATGAATGACACATGACATTTTATTTATTTCTTTATTATATTTTTAAAATAACTATTTAAGAAAAATTATTTTAAAATCTTTGTGGAAAAATTAAAGCAATATTCTTGATCACTTTTTGATAAATCCCAATATGATATCCTAACTTTTAATTCTTATGTCATAGATATGATAGATTATCATCATGACTCTCGAATTCATGTGCAGTAATATGATTATTAAATTTCATGAAATGGATATAAATTCATAAAAATAAAATTTTTTAAGTTTAATATTCAATAATTTCTTTATAAGTAATTTATTCTTAGATGTATAATATGGAAAGTAATTTTAAATAATAATAAGATATTGGTTTAGTTAGAATTAGCTAATAGACAGAAAGAGGAATCTCATTAAGACAAAGGAAGTGAAAGGGTCTTATTAAAAAAGTGAAAGGTGGCGATATGTAAATAAGCTCAAAGGGAGCCCAGCCTGGCAGCCCTTTTGTAATGTATATGGTAGAAAAAGAAAGAAAGAAATGACATCAATATTGAGCAGCAAAAACCATTTCCCTTATTGAAGTGAGAATCCTAATATTTTAAAAAAATTTAATACGCCAAAAGCTAATCCTATCCCATCACTGATAATAATAGTTGAGATGTGAACATCTCTCATCTGCCTCTCATGAAGATGCCTCACTAAGATGCGAGCCTTATTGGTTCGCATCTCAGCCTAACATGACTGAGACATGAACCAGTGTGGTTTGTGTCTCAGCGTGCCTAGTGAGTAGTCTGATATTCTACTCATTCACTCTTCTAAAAAAATTGCTGAAGAGGAAGAAAAAATGGCTTAAAAGAGGTAGGAGGAGTAACTTTTTTTCATTATAAAAGCATGCTCTTTCTCTCATCTCCTTGCTTCAATTGTGAGATAGTAAGTTTCATCATGTAACTCCATCTCCATTGCAAAGTTTATGCTAGCTTGAAGCATAGTGGGGCAAAAGAAAGATTTGAGGTTTCTTTTTTATTAAATTTAATTTTTTGCTTAATTTTTCATTTGTAGAAAAATGACTTGAGGTATGTTTTTGTTTAATTTTTATTTAATCATTTTAGCATTTGTTAATATATTTAGTTCCCTCACATTTTATAGTTTTATATTCAACAATATTTGATATTTTTTTTATATTCACAATGTGGAAAAAAATTATTTTGTAGTCCAACAGAAGAAAAAATTATAGTAAATTATAGATAAACTATTTGCTTATTATTTATTTTGCAAAAATTGTGTGAGCTATTAACATCTTCTATTGGTTAACAACTTTTTATAGGTAAGAAATAATTTTTTTATGATATAGTAATTGCATCTTTATATTTAGATGGTTAATTTGCTATATTTATATTGTTTGTCAATTGGTATTTAATTGAAAAAGAGTAATTTGGATATACAGCTATAGTAATATGAAATTTGTTTTGTAAAATATTACTTATGCTTATTCTATTGATATTGGGCTAGTTTATTTATTTACTTTTTTATATTTTAGGAATATGTTTTTTTTGAATTTCTTAACCATCAAATTTAATAAAGGAAAGACAAATTCATATGTAGATTTAATATTATATATATATATAATATACAAAATAATGATATAATTATATAATTAAAATAAATGTATAATGAAATAATATGTGAAAATATATTTAAGTATAATTTGATAAATGTAATTTTAAAAGATATTTGTTTATGAATAAAATGTTGATATAACTACTTATTATTTGAAATCAATAAATAAAGATATTGTATAATATATATATATATATATATGATATAAAAGTACATATAAGTAAATATATTGTAGTAAAAAATATATTTAAAAAAATACATATCATTAAAATTTTAGTATAAATAAATTCATGTATAAAATAAATTAATTAGAATATAATTATATATACTTTTTATTTATATACTATATAATAATTTATATTTGCAATTACAATTTTAATTATATAATTTTGACTCATTCTATTGTTTGCTTTTTGAGATGAGTATATATGCTTAAAAAATTTGCATGAAAGTAAAAGGAATAGTGTTTTAAAAGTTAGATTTATAGCTAAAGGTTGTCAAAGAAATAAAGGGGCTTGGTATATGATACTGGGGGTATGTCTTATAATATATTAGGATTCTATGTTTAAATATATTGATACTCAACCTAGCATATTCTTACTCTTCTTATATCCAAAAATTGTGAGAAATGAATTTATAACTTTATCTCAATAAACTCATAATGCCCAACTTGAAGGTCAAAGAGTACAAATTGAATAGCTTCGACAAGAATTAGATGAATTTACAAGTATTGTTCAACATCTATAATAATAATGTTATCAAGATAATACTAAACTAAGTTCTTTCTATAGGGCAGTTATTTCTCATTTAAATAATAAAGATAAAGATGATAAATTTAATCAGAACGAGGATGATTGGTAAATTTTGCAAATTTTATATAGGATAAATTGTGTAATTAATTTTACATAAAATATTTTTATTTAAATTTAATATTTTTATTTCATAAAATTATATATTATATATTTGGTTAATAAATTCCATTAGATATCAACTTATACTAGAGATATATATTGTAACAACCCTAACTCTGAATTATAATGATTAAAATTAATTACATAATTAATGATTATAAGTCAAGGTTTAATGTTAGTACAATAGCTATTTAGCATCTACTCTATATCAAATTAGCCCAAGTGTAGAGTTTCTCACACATGATCTTAACTCATGCATGTTCGTCCACTTGCTTTCCCTTATCCTTATACGAGGAGCCTTCACCTAAAATTATTAGCCTAAAAAACGAGGTGAACTATGAATCTCAGTAACTAAGGGAAAATTCCATTCATATGTTCCAAATTAATTAACATATGTGCATATTAATCAAATAAGTATTAGAAACATCTGTTATATCAACAAATGAAATAGTTAAGATACCAATAACTACTATCCCATACTAATAATAAAAAATAACATGTTAAAGGCCAATAACACTGGGAAAGACCCATCTATCGCACGACCTCCCTAATGAGCACAACTTTGGCTCAATGAATTCAGGGGTCTAATCACAACCCGGTGCCCGATTCAAATACAAGTGATAGTTGTACCACAGTTCCACCATTGACACACATAAGGTCCAATTACAACAATCAAGTAGCTAACCAATTATTTAGTGTAACACCATCAATTCTAACTCATTTCATAACATTCATAAGCTCTACATCATCATTTCCATAAGAGCACATGAAAAAGGGACTGAAAATGATGGGTTTATTTGCATTGCATTATACTTAAAAATTGCAATTGGTGTCACGTGGATCATGTGTGCTCATGTTATGCATCCTCATACTTAAATACATCATTATAACTTATTTGCATCACAAAATCATGCCCACAACTCATGGAAACCGAAATGGAGCATGAAATGGGCTTGTTTAATTTTAGCTATATTTGCTCCTTATTTTGACCAACGTTTGAAAAATCATAACTAAATTTAGAAAAATCAAAATCATGTAATCTTGGTCATTCATGAAAGATTAGGATGTCTACTACACACTAAAAATATGCCTTGGTCATAATATTCATCATCCAAGATGTTTGACATTCAAAATTGTCCGAAGGTCAGACTAAATTCTGGAACTGTCACAGAATTCTGTAGAAAACTTTGAAAATGTCTAATTAATTCCAAAAATATCCAATCCATACAAATGATACCAATCTAGAAAGCTGTGGATGTTAACTAGAGATTACAAATATCTCCAGATCATTTTATCAAGCCCAGACCCCAGAATTCGATGGAATAGTACTTCTAGTCAGGTAATTTACTAATACTGAACAGAAACTTCAAAAATTCATATCTTCCTCTCTAGACCTCCAAATGAGGTGTTTCTAGTTGGCCCAAGTCACTGTGATTGCCTAGTTTCTCTGTATAAAATTTTGTGAAAATTGGACAACATTTGAATCTCGGATGACAGAAAACAATTTCGGACCAAATGAATAGTACAGCAGACTAAATCCATAAAATTTGCCAATTTCAAAAAATTATCAAATATTCTGTAGACCTCCAAAAATTATGATCTTTAGCTTTCCAAAAAGCTTTTAATGAGACCTAACCGCATGTCAAATTTCAGATTAAGACTAACTCATTTGGCTAAAAAGTGATATAGGGTTCCATAATGGTCAAATTTGGCTCCATATGGGGTACCAAACTTGCCAAATGGTCTTCCCTTAGTGTTGGCACCTTTTGGGCAATTCTAAAAGTATATTTAAGACTTATGTGAGCTACCCAAATGGTTCCAAACCTCATGCATCTTATTTTAGCCATTCAACCCTCACTTATACACATATTCATCAAACTTTAAATTCTCATTCTATAGCCTTACATACTCAAAACATGGGCTGGTGGTCATACATCATACTCATACATCTAAACATCACATAATAGCATATTTATACATGTCTCAAGGGTCATAGACCATTTACAACATCATATATATCATATGGTACAATCATGGTCTTAAAGTGGCAAAAGCTAAACATATGATTGCCAATCTCTTTCCT
Organism: Erythrophleum ivorense; assembly: GCA_026724425.1. Lineage (NCBI taxonomy): Eukaryota > Viridiplantae > Streptophyta > Magnoliopsida > Fabales > Fabaceae > Erythrophleum > Erythrophleum ivorense. The sequence continues at coordinate 52,007 of JAIUCV010001233.1, forward strand.
TTAGTGTTGTTGGCTCCCATTAGCATATCCACTTGGTTCACCTAGCATTTTAGAGCATTGGAGAGGAGGGGATGAGATTCAAAGAATCCCAATAGCTCATCTCCCATTCAATCACACATAATATGTGCAAAGTAAGCTTTACAAATGCATGCATGGAGAAAATAAAAGCCATGGACATTTTAAAAGCAAGCTTGGCATGTGAACAACTCATACAAATCATTCAAGAGCCCACCAAGTGTTTGGATTGGCCTCACACTTCTCCTCATGGATTTTGGACTTGCCTCACCCATTCTCTTTGGACTCAACCATATTCTTGGGAGCCCACTTTGCTTTTGGGAGACTCTTTGTTTTGTCTCAACCAAGCTCGAGGGTTCTTGGCTCATCCTCACCTAAGGGACGAGTTCTTGGCCTCTCCTCACTCAAGTAAACTCATACAAATATCATGGATTCATTTAAAACATAACATGGCATCAAGAGTCATAGCACATAAAGGCATGTTAGCATACTTTTCATAGCTTGAAAATACATATATACACATTCTAAAACAAGCTAAACACACATCCATGCATGAAAGAAGGTGGAGAGAGCTACCTTGCATACAATCACATACTTTTTCCTTTGGATTCAAGCCTCCTCTTTCGGCCACACACCCATAAATTGGTGGAGATAGTTTCTCTTGGCCTAGATACAATTTATGGGAGCCAATTAGGTTCATGAAACATATTCTAAGACTACATAACTTGGTGAAACACTAGATGACTCTATAAGTTCCATTATGGTCCATATTGGCACCTAATAAAGCAACACCTCTCAAACAATTTCTAGGCCTCATTCTTTCCTCTTAAATGTGATTCTTGATTCCTTTTAAGCCTCTTGGAGTCATCACATCATTAAAATAAAAGGCCTAGCACTATGTTACTTTTTTAGGTCACATTATGGAACCTAAGGCACTAAATCAATTTTTATGAGTTCTAAATTTTTTTTAAGGCCTCCCTTCATTTTCATTTACCAAATATTACTCAAGAATAGCCTTAGAAAAATTTAAAACTCTCCATAGCTAGGAGAACCCATCTAGGCCGAGGCTATGAAGCATATTGGGTTCCATGGAGCTTTCTTTGTTTTCTTAAGGGAAGAAGCATATGGGGAGCCTCTTAGGGATTTTGGGAGCTCATTTAAACTATTACTTAGACCTAGGAATCATCATACAAAATCAGATTTTACAAGGTGCAATTGAAACCCTAGAACTTACATCTTGAAATCTAATAGTTTTTTGATAATTCCCTTTGCATATTCTTAATCTCCACACCCTTTTTCCTTAGATTCATACTTGGTTCTGCCTAAAAATCATCTCATCCTAAGGTTTTCTCAAGTGGGGCGAAATGGTGGAGAAAGGCACCAAAAATGACAACCATAGGAAGAGAAATTACCTTGTTTTCTTATTTTTTTTCTCACTTGAATCTTGTGTTCTTTGAGCTCCTCTCTTTAAATCCGAATTTTCCCCTCAATTTCTCCCTTAAAACAGATTTGTAAACTTCATTTTAATTATAGGAAACTAAGAAGAATGGAGGAGAGGAGGTTTGGATGGAAGAAAACATAGAAAACTACCAAGAATCCATACCTTTTTCTTTATTTTTCTCCTCCTTTTCTTCCCCTTCTTGTGAGCCTAAGAGAGCAGATCATATTCTGTATTTTGGGCAGAAATTTCGTGCTTAAGAAGATGGGAGAAGAAAGGGGAAGTGTGTGGGAGCTTCTAGAAACACACTTTTTCAAAAATTTCAATTTTATCCTTCTGTAATGACAATTTCGTTTTGGCTTTGTTTTAGCTCCTTTTTTAGAACTGTCTTTTCCATTATAAAATTTAGGTTTCCAATTTAATAAAATGACTTTGGAATCACTCAATTTGGTGCTAAAACCTTATCGAACATACCAGTCAAAGTTTGGGTTAATCGACATTGGAAAACGTCCACTGAAGGGGATTTAATTGTCCCGGGGCTTTCCATGGTTTTTAGGGCCTCTGAGAATCCTGAGAAACTCAAAACTTTCATTTAAAAAGCACTCATGTGTAAATTCCAAAATTTGCTTAAAATTATGAAAATGTCATTACGTTTTGTAAGCTTTTCGTCATAAATTGTTTTTTCATTCTAGCTATATTTTTCTTTCCATCTGAGCCTGAGATTCTCATTTTTAGAACTCTAGAATGCTTCTTAAATTTTTGGGGACCTTAAATACATCGTTTTGGGGGACTTCCTTTTGTATCTAGTAAGTTTCGTTCATTTACGAAGAAACCGTACGTTACGTTTCTCACGTTTTTCTCATTTTCAAAAAACTAGATATTACATATATCCTATAGGCTTTAATGACAATAAAACACCTAAAAATAATAGTAGTAAAACAACTATGGGTAAAGGTTTTAGTGACATTAAAATGTCTGTGGGTATAAGTTTTAGTAAATTGTCACTATAAATTTTAGTGACAATGCAATATTATGGGTAAAGGATTTAGTGATAGTAAAATGTTTATGAGTAAAGGTTTTATGGAAATATTGTTATTAGATATAATGACAATAAAGTATCTGTGGGTAAAAATTTTAAAATTATACCTACATCTTATGAAACTGTGGGTATAAGTTATACCCACGATCATAAAACTATGGGTAAAAGTAAAGCAAACTTGACGGAAGTTTAGACTGTGGGTATATGTGTAACACCATAATTTCTAACTCATTTCATGCCTTTAAATAACTCAATTCCATGAATCATATAAGTTTTCAATGAAAAAGGCAATAAAAATATTGATTATTTTAGCGTTGCATCGTATATAAAAATTTCAATAGGTGTCACATGAACTATGTGAGCTATACAACACATTCCCATATTTAATTACATAAATATAACTCATTTGAATAAAAAAAATGGCCTACATCTCATGGAACTCAAAGGGAAGTTCAAAATACACATATTCATTTTCGGTAAGATTTGTTCTTATTTCTATCATAACTTTAAAAAATCATAACTAATTCTAGAAAAATCAAAATTATGCATTCTTGGCCATTCTAGAAAGCTACAAATGTCTAATTTATGTTAAAATATGTTTAGACCATAACATCCAACACATAAGATGTTTGACATTCAAAATGGTCTAGAGGTCAGGCTGTCCACTGGTGCTGTTACAGAATTCTGCAGCAAACTTTAAAAATATCCAATTAATTCCATAAAAATCCAATCTATGCAAATGATACCAATCTGAAAAGTTGTGGTTAGAGGGAAAAAACAACTACAGACTAGTTTAGGCATGCCCAAATAGCAAAATTCAATCAAATAGTAACTGGGGTCGACTGGAGTTCTTGATATCGGATAAGTTCTTTAAAAATTCATATCTCCCTCTCTAGACACCTAAATGAGGTTCTTGTAGTTGGCACAAGTCATTGGGAATGTCTAGTTTCTTTGTATATAAAGTTTCATGGCAATTGGATATCATTTGTTCCTTGTGTGATAGATTTTATTTTTAGACTTGAGCGAATAGTAACATGACTAAAACCAAAAAATTTGCCAACTTTAAAAATTTGCCGAAAATTCTATTCTTTAACTTCCCAAAAAGCTATCAACAAACTCTAATTGCATGCTAAATCTCAGATGAAGAAGAGCTTATTTGGTCAAAGAGTGACATAGGTTCTATTATGGTCAATTTTAGCTCCATATAGGATACCAAAATGTCCAAATAGCTTTTCTTAGAGTTAGCACCTTTTGGACAAGTCTAAAAGCATAATTAGGACTTGTGTGAGCTATCCAAATTGTTCCAAACCTCATGTATCTCATTTTGGCTATCTTACCCACACTTATACACAATTTCATAATTCCATTAAGGAAGCTAATTTGCTATCATATATTCAAATCACATTCTAATGGGCACATAACATATTCTCCCATTCATACATGACATATTATCATAATTACATATGTTTATAATATCATAATACATATACATCCATTAATTACATCATTTGCCAATTGTATGGCCTTAAAGTAGCAAAATTCATGTTCTTGGATGTCATACTCTTATCTTCAAAGTAGTTGGCTTCCATTACCTTGTCTACTTGGTCCACCTAGCATGTTAGATCATTGGAGAGGAGGGAATGAGATCCAAAAAATCCTAATAGCTCATCTCCTATTCAATCATACATAAAGGATGCAAACAAGTCTCATAAATGCATGTATAGTCATGTTGACATGTGCAAATATTCAAGAGGCATTTTCATCATTTGAGAAACTCATACATAGCATACAAAGGCTTGCTAAGTAGGTGGATTGGCCTTACCCAATTACTTAAGGATATTGAACTTGCCTCACCCATTCTTTAAGAGTTTCTTGGACTCAACCATGCTCTTCAAAGTCCATCTCATTTTTGAGAACTCTTTACTTTGTCTCAACTAATCTTAAAAATTCTTGGCTCATCTTCACCATGGCTAAGGATTCTTGGCCTCACCACACTCAAGCAAACCCAAGCACACATCATAAACATCATATGAAAGCATATTGTAACATTATGGCATAATGGAATCAAAGTCATGTTAGAACACTTTTCATAGCTTAAAAATATACATACACACATTTAAAGACAAGTAAAGCAAACAATCATGTATGAAAGAAGGAGGAGTGAGCTACCTTAGATACAATTACATACTTTTCTTTTGAATCCAAGCTCCTTCTTTTGGCCACACACACACAAAAATGTGGGGATGATTTCTCTTGGCCTAAACACAATTTATGAAAGCCAATTAGGTTCACAAAATTAATTCTAAGGCTACACAACTTGCTTAGATACTAGCTTGATCTATAAACCTCATTATGATTCCATAATTGCACCTAATGAAGCAACACCCCTCAAATAAATTCTAGGCTCCATTCTTTCTTTTCAAGTATGATTCTTGACTCCTTTTAAGCTTCTTGGAGTCATCACACAATTAAAACTAAGAGCCTAACTATATGTTGCTTTTTTAGGTTATATTATGGAGCATCAAGCACCAACTCATTCTCTAAGATTTCTAAATTTGTTCTAAGGCTTCCTCTCATATTTATTAATCATATATGACTCAAAAATAGGTTTAGAAAAATTTAAAACTTCCCCTAACTACATAAACCCCTTTAAGCTAAGGCTATGAAAGGTTTTGGCTTCCATGGAGCTTGCTTTGTTTTCTCAAGGGGAGAAGCATATGGGGAGACTTCTAGAGATCTTAGGAATTCATTCAAACACTTATTTAAGCCTATGAATCATTGTACAAAATCAGATTTTAGAAGGAACACTTGAAACTCTAGAAATTGCATCTTGAAATCTAATGGTTTTTTGTTAATTTCCTTTGCATATTCTTAATCTCCACACCTTTTTCCTTAGATTCACCCTTGGTTCTACCTAAAAACCAAGTCCTCCTATGGTTTCTTAGGTTAGGTGAAATGGAGAAGGAAGGGAACCAAAGGTAGCAACCATGGGAGGAGAAATTACCTTGTTTTCTTGCTTCTTCTTAGTTGAATCTTGCTTTTTCCAAGCTCTTCTCTTCAAATTTGAAAATTTCCCTTAATATCTCCCTTAGAAAAGATTTGTAAACTTCATTTTAACTAAAGGAAACAAAGGAGAATGGAGGAGAGGAGGTTTGGATGGAAGAAAGCATGAAAAACTACTAAGAAACCATACGTTTTTACCTTGATTTCTCTTCTCCTTCTTCTTCCCTTGGTATGCCTAAACCCTAGCCTTCTTCTCTGAATTTGGGCAGAAAAAATTGTGTCTAAATGAGTGAGGAAGGGTGGCGCCACCTATTTATAGGAGGAGGAAAATGACTTTTTCAAAAATTTTCATTTTGTCCTTCATTTTTAGCATTTTCATTTCTCCTTCATTTTAGCTCCTTTCTGAGAATTGTCTTTTCCATTATAAAATTTAAGTTCACAATTTAGTAAAATACCTTTGGAATCACTCAAATCAGAGCTAAAATTTTTTTAAACAAATCCATCAAAGTTTAGGTACATCAATGTTAGAAAACGTCCACCAAAGGGGACTTAACTATCCCGTGGCTTCCCATGGTTTTCAAGGTCTCTAAGAACCCCGGAGAACTTAAAATTTTCATTTAAAAAGCCCTCCTGTGTGAATTCCAAAATTTGCTCAAAATTACAAAAATGCCATTACATTTCGTAAGATTTCTGTCAAATTTTGTTTCTTCATTCTAGCTCCATTTTTTCTTTTGTCTAAGGCCAGGATTCTCATTTTAAGAGTTTAGAATGTTACTCAAAATTTTTGGGACCTTAACTAGTTTATTTCAGGGGACTTGCTTTAAAATTGGTTGAGACAAAGTAAAGAGTTGTTCAACAAAAACCAAACGTTACAATATGTCATTTTTCTTATAGTGCTTGAACTTGGTTAAGACAAAGTAAAGAGTCCCCTAAGAGTGAGATTGACTCTTAAGAATACGTTTGAGTCAAAACCTCTTAGAGAAAATGAGTGAGGCAAATCCAAAATCCATAATTAAATGGATGAGGCTAATCTACCTACTTGGCAAGATCATGTATGCTATATATATGACTTACTTATATGTCAAAAATGTTTCTTGAATGCTCACATATGTCAAAATGCCCATGCATACATTTTCAAGGCTTGTATTGTATACTTTATATGTGATTGAAAGGGAGATGAGCTACTGGGATTCTTTGAATCTCATTCCCTCCTTTCTAATATCTTAACATGTTAGATGAAGCAATTGAGCAAGGTAATGGAAGCCACCAAGCCTAGAAGAAGGAGATTAACATCTCTCTTGTAGCCATACACATGGCAAATGCTGTAATCCCATGATGAAATTATTATGTAATCATTTGAACATGTGTAAATATCCATATATTTGATGTATGAATGATACTTGATGCTAGATGAATGATAATGTAGTTTTTGGGTATTGAATGGCAAGAGAAAGTGTATGCATGCTTGTGTATGGCATGGGGTGAGAGTATGAATTTGAGAAATCTGGATTTATGTGTAACAACCAAGAAAAAGAGAGAAGAAAGAAAGGAAGGAAAAAGAAAAAGAAAAGAAAAGCTAAAAATTTTTAAAGGGTTGAAAATTTTCTAAGTCTGCTTACTACAGCCTAGCTATAGCGAATGTACCTGTTCGCTATAACGAGAAATGGTCTAGCTATAGCGAGAGTGCCTTCTCGTTATAGCGAAAATGCTTCTAGCTATAGCGAGTGCGGGCATCCCATACAAAATCCAGAGAGCTGCTCGCTGTAGCGAACGCCATAGCGAAGGCAGAGGTCTGGGACAGACACGAGCTCGCCATAACAAGGGTTATGGCTCGCTATAGCGAAGGAAGTCTGGAAAAGCGAGAAAAAAGAAAATTTGACTTTTTAAAAGCCTCCCAACCTCTCTTTTCTTCTTCTAACTGACTTAAGCTCTCTCTGAGATAGAGAGAAAGGCAGAGGAGAGAGAGAGAAGCCTAGAGAAGTAAGGAAGAGTAAGAGAAAGGTAAGAGTTACATGGTTTCTCTCCTTAGAATATTGTTCTTCTTCCCTTGCCATCTCTTCCTATGATTTTGGTTATGGAAGTAGTTAAGTTTTGAGCTTGGTTCAGAAGAGGGAGAGTGGAAAACCACTCTTGAGGGAGGTTAGAAATCATGTAGTCTCTTTTTCTTGATTTCCTTTCTTGAGAGCTTGAGAGAGGAAGAATAGTTGGTGAATTTCTAGTGAGAGAAAGAACCCTAGCTTGATATACTTAGTAGGGTTGCTAGAAAGGGATCCCTAGCTTTATGAATCAAGTGTTAAGAAAATAATTCCATGCTTCTTGTGTGGTTAGGCTCAAGAGAAGCTCTCCCATCTAGAGGTGATAGTGAAATCAACAAGGGAGGAGACAAATTGAAGGGAAAAGTTATGAATAGCCAATAAGGTAGCTCTCTCCACCTTCTTTCATACATAATTGTATGCTTACATTGTCTTACTTGTGTGTATGTATGTTTTGAGCCATGAGAAGTATGTTAGCATGATGATACCTTATGAATTTAAATGATGTTTTGGGTGATTGTTTTGGTTTGCTTGAGTAAGGAAAAGCCAATAACCCTCTAGCCATGGTGAGGATGAGCCAAAATCCCTCAAGTTGGTTAAGACAAAGTAAAGAGTCTCCCAAAAGTGAGGTTGACTCCTAAAGAGTAAGGGTTGAGTCTAAAAACCTCTTAAGAATGGGTGAGGCAAGTCCAAAATCCACAAGTGAGTGGGTGAGGCTAATCCATGTACTTGGCAAGCTTTTATATGTTATGTATGGCCTACTCACATGTTGAGAATGCTTTTTCTTTTATGCATGGCCAATTCAAATGTTGCAAATACTTTTCTTATGATTTTATATGCTAACATGCCATGCATACATTGTGAGACTTGTTTGCATGCTTTGTGTGTATGATTGAACGAGAGATGAACTATTGAGATTCTTTGAATCTCACTCCCCCTCTCCACCATCCAAACATGCTAGGTGGACCAAGTGAGGCAAGAGATGGGAGCCACCAAGCTTGAAGCTAGGGAGATTAATAAAGAGTTGTAAAAGAACTTCTTGTATTCATTTTGTAGTTAAGTCAAGGAATGTAAATTAATGATGTAGCACCTATGAATGTTTGTAAATCAATATATTTATCATGTATGTATGAGAATGAGACCCATTTTGAATGAGGAAGCAAGTTTTGTTATGAAAAGCATACCTTTTAGCATTGGCCACATGGGTGTATAAGTGGGTGTGGGATAGTGAGTTTCTCCAATCTAGGTTGTTAGATACTTGAGCCATGTTTGATAGCCCATATGGATGCTTTCTCATGTGCTCATAGAGCTTTAGAAGTAGGAGAACCCAAATTGAACCCCATTAGCCCCTTTTAAAACAAGAAAGTGGCCATTTTGCACATGATATCAAAACTTGACCAAATGACCTCTTCTTAACTTGAAATTTGACATGGGACTAGATCTTGTTTAGATATTTTTTAGAAGCTAAAGATCAAGTCATTTGGAGGTCCATAGAATTTTCTATGATTTTTCAAAGTTGGCATCAGAAATTCGGACCTTCAGAAACACTATTCATTTGGTCAGTTTGGAATTTGTGTCATCCGAGGGGCAAACATAGTCCAATGGCTACGACATTTTATATGCAGAAACTATATAGTCACAGTAACTTATAGGAACTAGAAGAACCTCATTTGGAGGTCTAGAGAGGAAGATATGTGATTTCGAAGTTCCTGCCCAGCATCAGTCACCCAGCTAGACCCGAGGTACTGTTTCATCTGTTTTCGGGAGTTTGGCTTAATGAACTGATCTGGAAATATTTTTTTTCTCTAGCTAACATCCACATATTTCCATTGTGATATCTTTTGCAAGCATTGGATTTTTGTGGAATTAGTTAGACATTTTTGAAATCCATATCAGTAAACTGTGACAGTAACAAAACCCCTTTGACCAGTAGATGATTTCGCATGTCAAACGCATGATATGTGAGATTTTAAGACTTCTACATATTTTTAACATGAAATAGACGTCTTAAGATTTCTAGAATGACTGAGATCATATGTTTTATATTTTTATGTATTTAGTTCTGAATTTCCAAACTCAGCCTAGAAATGAGGCCAAGTCTGCCGAAAATGAAGCTACATGTCTCATACCACTTTTCGGTTTCTATGGGTTTAAATCATGTTTTTGAGGTTGAAATGAGTTGTAATGATGCAATGTAATATGAGGAGGCATATAATGAGCTCACTCAGTCCACGTGACACTAAAGTGACTTTTAACCATGCCACAATGTTAAGTAAATACATGAGTCCAATAAGGAAGATCTCACTTATTTCTTCCAAGATGCCTATGAGCATGTAATGCATGATGCTAGATAGTTGGAGATGATGGTGTTACATTATGCACCTTTAAGACAAGTTTAGAGAGCCATTTTGGTGTATTCCCACATGCTTAAGTGGTCATGGTTTCCTTACAACTTGAAATTGACCATTTGGACCCCTTTGATGATATAAAATGAGCTATTTTACAACACAATGTCAAGATCTTACCAAATGAACGAATTTGCCTGTGAAATTTGGCATACATATAGATCCTATCTAGAGCCTTTTGAGAAGCCAAAGACAAGATTATTTGGAGCCCTATGGAATTAATTATGAATTTTCAAATTGGCATTTTTCTATTGAATTGATGTAGACATTATTTATATGGTCAAAAACATAGGCTATGTCATTCATGGGACAAATGATGTCCAATACTAATGAAATTTTATAGGAATAAAATATACATGATGAGCTTTCCATTGCCTTTGAGATCACCCAAATTGGACCTCTGAGGAGGAAAATGTGAATTTTTAAAGTTGGAGATCAGTACTAGTGATAACAATTGACCTTTGGTACTATTCCATTGATTTTCGATGGTTATCAATCTCTGTTTAGGTTGGATATATTTTTATCATACAGTATACATCTGTAGCTTTCTAGAATGGTATAGTATGCTTGATTTCTATTTTTCTAGAATTAGTTATGATTTTTCAAAATTCAGGCACAGAATCAGGAAAATTAGTCTAAGGCTGTACCATTGTGTTTTGTGTATCTACTACCTTTGCTCGAGGTATATGCCACTTTTTGAGCTTGTTATGAGTTGCATTTGTGAATTTAAATATGAGAATGAGATGGATGAGTCTATATGTAACACCATCATTTTTAACTCATGCCCATCATGCCTTACATGCTCATATGAAATATAGGAAGAATAAAGTGAGATCTTCCTCATTGGATTCAAACACTTGCTTAGAGTTGTGACATGGTTAAAAATTCATTTTAGTGTCACATGTACCATATGGGCTTATTCTATGCATCCTCATATTTAATTGCATCATTACAACTCATTTCAATCCCAAAAACATGCTTTCAGCCCATGGAAACCAAAAAGAGGTATGGAACATGCATGTTCACTTTCGGCCAGGCTTGGCCTCATTTCTAGGCAAATTTTGGAAAATCACGACTAAATCTAGAAAATTTAAAACATGTAATATTGGTCATTCTGGAAATCTTGGTATGTCTACTTCATGCTAAAAATATGTAAAAGTCATAACATCCCACACACAGGACGTTTGACACGCGGATTGGTCTGAAAGTCGGATTGGTCCTGATGCTGTCACAATTTACTGATATGAACTTCAAAAATGTCCAACTAATTTCAAAAAAATCTAATGCATATGAATGATACCATTATGGAAAGATGTGGATCTTACATAGAGAGAAAAAATGTCTCCAGATCAGTTCATTAAGTCAAACTCTCATAAATCGATAGAACAGTACCTCTGGTCAGACAAGATGACTGATACTGGATAGAAAATTTGAAAATGCATATCTTCCTCTCTAGAACTCCAAATGAGGTGCTTCTAGTTGTTACAAGTCATTGTGACTATCTATTTTCTTTCTATAAAATTTCGTAGCCATTGGACCACTTTTGCCCATCGGATGACACAATTTCACAACTAACCAAATGAACAGTGCTGATGCAAATCCAAAATTCGAATACCAACTTTGAAAAATTGTAGAAAATTCCACAGACCTCCAAATGACCTGATCTTTGGCTTTCCAAAAATATCTAGACAAGATCTAGTCACATGCCAAATTTCAAGGCAAGAAGAGGTGATTTGGTCAGACTTGGACATCATGGGGCAAAGTGACCAGTTTTTATGTTACAAGAGGGCTATTAGGGTTCAACTTTGCTTCTCCTACCTCTAAGGCTCTATGAGCACATGGGAAAGCATTAATATAGGCTATCAAACATGGCTCAAATGTCTAACAACCTAGATTTGCAAAACTCACTCTCCTACACTAAAACATATACCATGTACATAATGCCAAGATCTTGCTATTCATAACAAAACTTGCTACATCATTTAAGATGGTTCTCATTCTTATACATATATGATAAATACATTCATTTACAAGTATTCATATGTGCTACATCATGTACATCATTAGAGTACATCTCTTAATTTAACTATAAAATAGTGAAAACATAACTATTTCATAACTCCTTTGCCAATTTTCTAGCTTCAAGCTTGGTAGCTCCCATCTCTTGTCTCACTTGGTCCACCTAGCATGTTAAGATAGTAGAAAGGGGGAGTGAGATTCCAAGAATCTCAATAGCTCATCTCTCATTCAATCATATATAAAACATACAAACAAGTCTCATAAATGTATGCATGGGCATATTAGCATGTGAAATTATAAGAAAAGCATTTTCAATATTTGAGTAGGCCATATATAACATACAAAAGCTTGCCAAGCAAATGGATTAGCCTTACCCATTCACTTATAGATTTTGGACTTGCCTCACCCATTCTTTAAGAAGTTCTTAGACTCAACCTTACTCTTGGGAGTCAACCTCACTTTTGGGAGGCTCTTTACTTTGTCTCAACCAACTTTAGGGTTCTTGGCTCATCCTCACCATGGCTAGAGGGTTATTGGCTTTTCCATACTCAAGCAAACCAAAGTAATCACATAATACATCATTGAAATACATAAGGCATCATCATGCTAGCATACTTTTCATGGTTTAAAAACATACATACACACATGCAAAATAATGTAAACACACATCTATGCATGAGAGAAGGTAGAGAGAGCTACCTTATAGGCTAATACAAACCTTCCCTTTCAATTTGTCTCCTCCCTTGTTGATTTCACAATCACAACTAGATGGGAGTGCTTCTCTTGAGCCTAAGCACACAAAAAGCATGAAATTACTCTCTTAACACTTTATTCATGAAGAGAAACTAGGGTTTCTCTCTCTAGAATTCCACTAACTCTCCTTCCTCTTTCAAGCTCTCAAGAAAGGAAAGCAAGGAAGAAGAAGTAAAGATATATGAGTTTTGGTCTTCTTCAAGAGGGGTTTTCCATTCTCCCTCTTCTGAGCCAAGCTCAAAGCCCAACTACGTCAATAACCAAAACCATAGGAAGAGAGGGCAAAGAGAGAAGAACAACATGCTAAGAAGAAAAACCATGCAAATCTTATATTTTTTCTTGTTCTTCCTTCCTCCTCTAGGTTTCTCTCTCTATCCACAGCTCTTTTCTCTCCTTTGGTCTAAGCTTAGGTTAGTTAAAAGAAGAGGAATGAATCTAGACTCTTAAAGAAGTCAAATTCTCTTTTTTCACGCTTTTCTGGACTAACCCTTGCTATAGCGAGGCATAACCCTCCCAACGGCGAACACGTATCAGTCCCAGACCCCTGCCTTTGCTATAGTGCACGCTACGGCGAGCAGCTCCCTGGAACTTTGCTCTGATACCAACAAATGTAACACCTTCATTCCTAGCTCATACTCATCATTTATATATACTCATATACATCTAGAAAGTCTAAGGTGAGATCTCCCTTCCTTAGATGCTTACACTTATCTAGGGTTGCAACATGACTAAAAATTCATTTCGAGGTCATGTGGCCCATGTGAGCTCATACTATTCCCCATCATATTCAATTTCATTGTTACAACTCATTTATGTCATAAAAACATGCTCTTAGGCCCATGGAAACCAAAAGTTGGTATGAATCATGCATGTCCATTTTCAGCAGACTTGGCCTCATTTTGAGGCAAAGTTTGGAAATTCATAACTAAATCTAGAAAAATAGGAAATATGCAATCTTGGTCATTCTGGAAAGCTTAGACTGTATAATTCATGGTAAAAATACATGAAACTCATAAAATCCCACACATAACACGTTTGACATGCGAAACCATCTGGAGGTCGGAGGGGCTCTGTTACTGTCACAGTTTACTGATATGAACTTCAAAAATGTCTAACTAATTCCAAAAAAATAAAATTCTTACAAAATATATTACTATGGAAAGATGTGGATGTTAGATAGAGAGAAAAAATATCTCCAGGTCAGTTCATCAAGCGAAACTCCCGAAAACCAATGAAACAGTACCTCGGGTCTGGCTGGGTGACTGATGCTGGGCAGGAACTTTGAAATTGCATATCTTCCTCTCTAGACCTCCAAATGAGGTGCTTCTAGTTCCTATAAGTCACTGTGACTATCTAGTTTTTGAATATAAAATTTCGTAGTCATTGGACCATTTTTACCCCTCAGACAACACAGTTTCCCAACTGACCAAATGAATAGTGCATGTGGAAATCCGAATTTCTGATACCAACTTTGAAACATCATAGAAAATTATATAGACCTCCAAATGACTTGATCTTTAGCTTTCCAAAAATATCTAGACAAGATCTAGTCACATGCCAAATTTCAAGGCAAGAAGAGGTCATTTGGTCAAACTTGGACATCATGGGCAAAATGACCACTTTTATGAATTGAATGAGGCTTTAAGGGTTCACATTTGCCTCTTCTACCTCTAAGGCTCTATGAGCACATGAGAAAGCATCCATATGGGCTATCAATCATGGCTCAAGTGTGTAATAACCCAGATTTTCAAAACTCACTCTCCCACACCAACACATACACTCATGGGAGAATGCTAAAATATGCTTTTCATTGCCATTTTGCTACATCATGCACCATGAATTCAATTCTCATATATATATATATATTGAATACACTCATTTACAAGTATTCATAGGTGCTACATCATGTATATCATTAATTTACACTTCTTAACTAGCTACAAGATAAATACATAAGCCTCTTTTGCAATCTCTTCATTGAACTCCCTAGCGTCAAGCTTGGGGGCTCCCATTTCTTGCCTCACTTGGTCCACCTAGCATGTTGGGATGGTGGAGAGGGGGGGTGAGATTCAAAGAATCTCAATAGCTCATCTCTCATTCAATCATACATACAAAGCATGCAAACAAGTCTCACAATGCATGCATGAGCATATTAGCATGTGAAGTCATAAGAAAACCTTTGTAACATTTGAGTTGGCTATGCATAAGAAAAACATTTTCAACATGTGAGTAGGCCATTCATAACATATAAGAGCTTTCCAAGCAAATGGACTAGCTTCACCCACTTACTTGTGGATTTTGGACTTGCCTCACCCATTCTTTAAGAGGTTCTTAGACTCAACCCTTACTCTTTGAGAGTCAACCTCACTTTTGGGAGACTCTTTACTTTGTCTCAACCAATTTGAGGGTTTTTGGCTCATCCTTACCATAGCTAGAGGGTTATTGGCTTATCCATATTCAAGTAAACTCAAGAAACCACATAAAACATCATTACAAAACATAAGGCATCATCATGCTAGCATACTTCTCATGGTTCAATACATACATACATATAAGTAGGACAATGTAAGCACACAATTATGCATGAGAGAAGGGAGAGAGAGCTACCTTATTGGCTATTCACAACTTTCCCCTTCTATTTGTCTCCTCCCTTCTTGCTTTCATAATTACCTCTAGATGGGAGTGCTTCTCTTGAGCCTAACCACACAAGAACATGGAATTACACTCTTAATACTTTATTCATGAAGCTAGGGATCTCTTTCTAGCAACCCTACTAAGCATATCAAGCTAGGGGTTCTCTCTCTCTTACTAGAAGCTCACCCACTCTCCTTCCTCTCTCAAGCTTCTCAAGAAAGGAAGCAAGGAAGGAGTAGGCATATGTGAGTCTTGGTCTTCTTCAAGAGGGGTTTTCTACTTTTCCTCCTCTGAACCAAGCTCAAAACATGGCTACTTTAACTACCAAAACCATAGGAAGAGAGAGCAAGGGGAGGAGAACAACATTCTAGGAGAAAAGCCATGAAATTCTTACTTTTTCTTGTTCTTCCTTCATCCTCTAGGCTTCTCTCTCTCTCCTCCGCCCTTTTCTCTGTCTTAGAGGGAGCTTGGGTTGGTTAGAAGAAGAAAGGAGGGATTGGGATGCTTTAATAAGTCAAATCCTCTTTTTTCTCGCTTTTCCAGATTAACCCTCGCTATAGCGAGCCATACCCCTCGCTACGGCGAGCTCGTATCTGTCCTAGACCCCTGCCTTCGCTATGGCGTTCGCTACGGCGAGCAGCTCCCTGGATTTTGTATGGGATGCCAGTACTCGCTATAGCTAGAAGTATTTTCGCTATAGCTAGAAGTATTTTCGCTATAGCGAGAATGTACTCTGGCTATAGCTAGACCATTTCTCGTTATAGCGAACAGGTACATTCGCTATAACCGGGTTGTAGCTAGCAGACTTAAAGCCCTTCGAAAATTTTCAGCTTTTCTTTTCTTTTTCTTTTTCCTTCCTTTCTTTCTTCTCTCTTTTTCTGGGTTATTACAGTTTTTGTATGGGATGCCCGCACTCGCTATAGCTAGAAGGCACTCTCGCTATAGGTAGACCATTTCTCGCTATAGCGAACAAGTACATTCGCTACAACTAGGCCATTTCTCGCTATAACTAGTAGACTTAAAAGATTTTCAGCCTTTCAAAAAATTTTCAGCTTTTTTTTTCTTTTTTTCTGGTTGTTACACTATATGGCCCATAAGACATCGAAAGAAAAATTTACCTGTAACAAAATGCAACCTTATCCATGATTCCAATGTCATTATGTTAATTCCTATAAACCTAGCATAAGATAAGGCATGAAATTTGCATGAATTGAGCCTTAGAATCATGGTGTTACATTTAGCCAACACAAGAATTCTAGAAAAAGCATCTCATAATGATACATTTGTTAGTAAAGGTAAGAGAATATTCTTGATTTTTCTACTTTTTGTGATCATTGGCAATAATTTTTTTTTTCTATTCTCAATGTTGCTTATGAAAATCCTTCTATTGTTATGACTAGTTGAATTTGCTAGTTTAATGCTAATGTTGTTGTTTGAGTAAATTAAATAGTGTCATCTTTGGTATTAGAATTTTCATAATTGATTTCTTGGTACAAATTCATCATATATATATATATTCATTAACTTTTGGAATAAGGTAGCATTCATATTCCTAAGTGCTAGGTGCTGTAATCAAAGCATTGATAATACTGGTAGAATCTGATTGTTATTTATATATTTGTATATAGTTTATGAAGTTATGATGCTTTAGGAAGGATGACTCTGACTTTTCTTTATTTTTGTGAGCAGTAGAAATGTGTAGAAAAAGAAAATAGAGAATTGAAAATACTAATGAATGAATAGAAAACTCAAAGCCTATATCTCACATTATCTATGGACATTATTCACAATTACTATTATTTGGAACCCATTACTTCAATCAATAGTTATTGGTGATTAAAATCATGCATTATGGAATGTTGTTTTTCCACAGTTGCACTAACTTTATACTGTGCCATCGCACTTTTTAAACCTGTGCATTTAATTATTCTCTACAATGGAAAACTTTTCATGAAAACATTTACTTTTTGATTTGTTTTCCTTTTTTTTTTCTTCTTTTACAATTTATATGTTCAGAAGATGGGTACTTTTAATCCTCTAATATATCAAGAGCTTACAAAAACACTTTGTCTACTTCTATACTTATAGTAATAGAATTACCATTCTTTATCCCAATACATTAGAAATAGAATGTTTGTAACGGATTTTAGAGATTGTCTACTGTGTATTATCATAGTAGTGTACTTATTCATTTTTTATACCAACAGGTTAGATTTAACTAGGAAAGATTTGGAATGTAATAACCCAATAGAACATAAATATATATCTATATACAATCTTTTTCTTTTTCTTTTTTTCTTTTCCTTCTTCATTATTTTCTTCTTTTCTTTCATTCACTGTTTGGTCTCTCCCTCCCTTATGCTTGTGTATATCCTCTCTCTTGGGTTGCTGTGATTTTTCCTCCACTGTAAAGCTACCACCAGTATCATGCAAGTGTTCCCAAGCTTTCCCATTGCCAGTTCAAGCGTCGAGGTCCGTGGAGAGAAGCCAACTATGCCATTGGTCCATAGTGAGGCCCCTTTTATTTCATCTCCATTTTCCTTTGTTCCTATCACTAAATCCATTGATTTTTCTCTTTCCCCTCCCATCTTTGGCCTATCCTGACAAAAATGTTGAAATTCTTCCCCTCTGCTTGGTTGGCCGTATAAGAAAGTGAGGATTGAGGTTCTTTTGATGAAGCTTCCTAACCACGTTAGCCATGTATGAATCTTCAATTTTTGGTTCCTTGAAGTGATTTTTGAGCTTAAATTATAGATTGGTAACTAAATGGGAAGATTTAAGCTAATGGTTAGTTGTATGCATGAAGGGTAAGGATATGGAATGGGGATTTAGTTAAATGGCTATTATTGAACTAGGTGAATGTTAGGAATTGTTATTTTGGGCCTATGTAATGATTTGGTGAATTTTGGGTATTGCTAGGAAGCTCTGTGAATGCTGCCATTGAAGGGAATTAGTTTTTCAAAAAGGAATAAGTGCCTCAATAGTTACATTATTCACAGTTACTATTATTTGGAACCCTAGGGTTGTCTTGATCAGATATCACCCCTCTCGTTCAAACACCAGCAATTGAAACTATTCAAACAGCGAGTTTTCTCTTAGCTCCTTTTTCTTTTTTGAATCTTAATTAGAAGTTGAAGAGGCTTGATTGGCTCCAATTGGGACTAAGAAAGGCAGCTTGGAAAAGGAAGAATGAACTCACGCTTAAATTGAAAAGGGGCATAAATGAAAAACCTGTGAGAGGAGAAAAGAGGCAGAGACTAAATCAATCTGGGGAAAATTTCAGGATCTCATCTTCAATCTTCTTCTTCGTTGACATCCCTATTGCTCTCCTCACTGCTAAAAAGTAGAGTTTCGACGAAGCACCTATTGGAGCATGTGTGTGTATGTGCCAAAAGAGAAAAGAAAATAAATGAAGTCCCACATTGCTCAAATAAAAGAGGAAAATAAATGATAAAGTCCCACATTGCTCAAATAAAAGGGGACTTTGGTAACTCATGCTATAAATAGAGAGGTCGAGCTCAGTCTTTAATGCACTATAACTTTGACATCCTAGCTATTTCCTCTCTTCCTTCTCCTGAGATTTTTTTTATTCTAAGTTTTATATTTTCGTTGTTCTATTCCCTGTAAATTATGTAGAAGGGTCTGTTTAATCCTGAGGAATCCCGTTCAGTGACAGAATAACTCTTAAGGATAGTGTCCCTGACACGACTTAGATCTTTTGTTTCTAATTTTTTCTACTTATGTAGACAATAATCTTAAGAGTTATGGAGTCACAAAAGAGCAATGTTGGTGTTTCCAATGGTTCTGCAAGTGCTATCATGAATGCTGGTCACTTTGCTCTATTGTCGTTGTCACTTTCTAGATCACCGCTAGACGTCTCAAAAATTGAGCTCTTTGATGGGCATAATTTTAGAAGGTGACAACAATGTGTTTATTCTATCCTTGACTTAGATGGAGTTACTACTGCACTCACACAATCCTCCATCAAATGCTGACCAAAATCAAAGGAATGCTTGGATTATGCCAACAAGGTATGTAGGAATACCATTATTAACACCCTATCTAATAATCTCTTCGATATGTACTATATGTATAAGGAAGCTAGCAAGATTTAGAAATCACTAAATGCCAAGTACACTGCTGAAGATGTTAGGATGTTGGAAATTATTATAGATGGGAGATGACCGAGGACAAAGATATCAAACTCCAAATTAATGAATATCACAAATTGCTGGATGAGTTGGGTGCTAAAAAAATCAACCTCCCTAATGAGTTTGTTGTTGGAGTACTGATCAAGAAGTTGCCAGAATCCTGAAAGGACTACAAGCAACAGCTAAAATACAAACAAAAATAATTGTCACTATCAGACCTGATTACCCATATTATTATTGAGGACACTAATCGAAAAGAGATGCAAGCTGTAGAAGGCAAGGAAATGAATTCAAGAGCAAATCTAGTTAAGGCAAAGCTGCACAGCAAGAGGTATGATTCTAAAACAAAACCTAAGTATAAACCCAAAAATACTAACCCCAAGTTAAAAAGGAAAGGTAATTGCTATGTTTGTGGAAAACCAGGCCACCATGCTGCTCAGTGCAAGAAGAAAGCTAGAAATGACAATCCTCCTAAAGCCAACCTGGTTCAAGGAGATGAAGATATCACAGCTGCGGTCATTTCTCAAGTTCTCATTGTATCCGATGTGAAGAAATGGGTGGTAGACTTTGGGGCTACTAGGCATATATGTGCTAACCATGAGATGTTTTCCTCCTATAATTTAATTAAGGACAGAGAAGACAAGATCTACCTTGCTAATTCCCAAACTATAAAAGTTCTAGGAAAAGGAAAGGTTGAACTGAAGCTCACATGTGGAAAGACTTTGTTCTTTAATGAAGTCCTTTATGTGCCTGATGTTAGAGCTAATCTGATTTTTATAGCTCTATTGAGCAAGGCTAGGGTTAAAGTGTCATTCAAATCTGATAAGATAATAATGACAAAAAATAATGTATTTGTGGGAAAGGGTTACAGTGCTCAGGGGCTATTTATTCATAATGTTGCCTGTATGATGAAAATACATCATCTTCTACTTACCTGTTTTTATAATTGATTCTTTTGATGTTTGGCATGATCGATTAGGACACATTGGTAAATCTTATTTAAAGAAAATGCAAAAACTTGGTTCAATTTCAAAAATTAAAAATAATAATTTTTTAAATAAATATGAAATTTGTGCAAAAACTAAGTTAACTAAAAAATCTCTTTTTTCTATACAAAAGAGAAACTGAGTTACTTAACTTAATACATACAGATTTAGGTGATTTAAAGCAAACTATGACAAAAAGGTGGTAAAAGATATTTTGCAACCTTTATTGATAATTTTTCAAGATATACAAAAGTATATTTATTGAGAAATAAAGATGAAGCTTTCAATAAATTTCTTTTATACAAAGCTGAGGTAGAAAATCAACTAAATAAAAAGATTAAAAGAGTTAAGTCAGATATAGGAGGAGAATTTGTTTTATTTAATGAATTTTGTGAAAAGGAAGGAATAATTCATGAAGTAACCCCTCCATATTCACCTTAGTCAAATGGAGTTGCAGAAAGGAAAAATAGAACCTTAAAAGAAATAATGAATGTTATGCTTGTAAGCTCTTCTGCACCTGATAATTTATAGGGTGAAGCCTTGTTATTTGCATGTTTCTTATAGAATAGAATACCTTATAAAAAGACAAATAAAATACCTTATAAAATATGGAAAGGATATACACCAAATTTAAAGTATTTGAAAGTTTGGAGGAGTCTTGCAAACGTTTTATTACCTGATCCTAAAAAAAGAAAAATTGATTCTAAAACGTTTGTTACATGTTTATTGGATATGCTGAACATAGTGCATCTTATAGATTTCTAATTTTGAAAAATGATGTTCTTGATCATAATACTATTATTGAAATAAAAAATGTAGAATTTTTTGAACATATTTTTCTGTTGAAAATTCAACATATGTCTCAAATAACTGAAAATTTTCCTTCTTCTAAACAAAATGAAAGTAAAACTTTTATTGAAAATCCGAGGAGAAGCAAAAGACAAAGGAAAGAAATTTCTTTTGGAAATGATTTTTATACCTATTTGATACAAAATTAGCCATCAAATTTTTTCTGAAGCTATTTCATCTTCTGACGCCTATCTCTGGAAAGAAGCAATTAATGCTAAAATTGATTCTCTTAATCAAAATAAGGCTTGGATTTTGGTAGATTTGCCTATAGGAGTAAAACCTATTGGTTGTAAATGGGTTTTTAGAAAGAAATATAATCCTGATGGATCTATTGATAAATATAAAGCAAGGCTAGTAGCTAAAGGATTTACTCAAAAACAAAATGTTAATTATTTTGATACCTTTTCTTCAATGACAATAATTTCTTCCATTAGAGTCTTGATTGCTTTAGCCTCGGTTTATAATATGTTTATTCATCAAATGGATGTTAAAACAACTTTCTTAAATGGTGATTTAGAAGAATAAATCTATATGGTACAACCTGAAGGTTGTATTGTTCTTAGACAAGAAAACAAAGTTTGTAAGCTTGTTAAATCTTTGTATGGATTGAAACAGGCACCTAAACAATGGCATGAGAAATGTAATCAAGTTTTAATAAGTGATAGTTTTTCTAATGTTGAAGTAGAAAGGTATGTTTATACAAAAATTGTAAATGATTATTGTGTAATTATTTGTCTATATGTTGATGATATGCTTATTTTTGGTACCAGCATGAATGTTGTGATTGAAACTAAAAAGTTTCTATCTTCAAAGTTTGATTTGAAAGATATGGGGAAAGCAAAAGTGATTTTGGGTGTTAAGATCATAAGGAGTGAGAATGGCATTTTGCTATCTCAAGAGATGTTGAAAATTTTTTTTAAAAAATTTAATTATTTTAAAAATATACCTGTGAGCACTCCTTATGATGCTAGCACCAAATTGGTAAAAAACAAAGGTGATTATGTGGCTTAATCTACATATACATAAATTATTAGGAGTCTGTTGCATTTAATGAATTACACCTGACCTGATATAGTATATGTTGTGTGTAGATTGAGTAGATATACTCACTGTCCAAGTTCTGAATATTGGTTAGCTCTGCATAGATTAATGAGTTATCTAAGAGGTACCATGAATTATGGTATATTCTATAGTGGATTTCCCGCTGTGTTAGAAGGATACAGTGATGCAAACTAGATCTTAGATTCAGAAAAGACCAAATCCACTAGTGGCTATATATTTACTCTCAGTGGAGGCACAGTAGCCTGGAAGTCAGCTCAACAAAATATTATAGTAAGATTCACTATGGATTCAGAGTTTATTGCTTTGGAGTTGGCTAATAATGAGGCTGAGTGGTTGAAAAACTTCTTGGCAAATATTCCATTAGGTGAAAAGCCAACATCATCATTGTCATTACATTGCGATAGTCAATCGACAATAGCCGTTGCTAAAAATAAGACCTACAATAGCAAAAGTAGGCACATTTGTTTGAGACACAATATTATAAGCAGCTATTGAAAAATGGAGTTATATCGATCGATTTCGTAAGGTCAGAATTAAACCTAGTAGATTCCTTAACCAAGCCTTTAGGGAAGAAACAAATTTTGGAAACATCGAGGGGAATAGGACTTAAGCAAATTTGAAATTAACAATGATAGTAACCCAACCTTTATAATTGGTGATCCCATGAAAAAGGTTCATATGGGTAAAAGCAAGTCATTTGTCAATTCTACTAGCACCTAATTAAATTTTAATCCCTTCCTATGATGTGAGGAAATTGCTAGAAAGCATTTATGGATGAGGTTGAGCAAAAGTTCTTAATGATTTCATATTCCTTATAGATGGTGTATTCATTGCAGATACACTTAATGAAATCACCTATATGAATATGGAGTGGGGCCGCTCCTATGAGATTGTAGCTAAATCTTTAGAGCATTCATTAAAACCAGGCATGCACATGGCCGTTTAAAGCGCAAAACTGTAATAACAGTGAAAATTGTGGGGGTATAAACTGACTCTTAAGGCCTCTAGTACACAACAAAGAATTGTTAGTTCATAGAAGCTATAAGTTTCACTGACAACTTTGTGTACCAATCTTTATTGGTCTAGGTTTGGTTCATAGTTCGAAAGACACCAAATTCAAAATGTTTATACTCTTAACTCAGATGGTCTTTTGACACACATATTGTAAAGTCCCACATCGGATAAGAAGGTCCTGGGCTAAGGCCTTATAAGTGGGGGCAAAGCTTCCCCCACCAGACGCGTGTTTTCCTTGAGTGAAGGCTGGGTAACCAAGCCTTTGAAGCTCAGAAGGCCACAAAACCCTTGGGAAGGCTGGGTCAAAGACGCACGAACCAGGGGACAATACGTCTGGTGGCTCTGTAAATGTGTTGGCCAAAGAAAGTAGGGGTATTTTTGTAATTTTTGGAAAATTTTGAAAACTCACAGGAGAGCTTTTTAAATGGAAAATTTGAGGTTTTCGAGGTTCTCAGAGGCCCCGAATACCATAGGAACCCTTAGAACAGTTAAAACCCCTCCAGTGAGCAATTTCGGTCGTTGGTTGACCGAAACTTTGACCGAACGGTTCGGAATGGTTTTAGGTCCTTTTTGAGTGATTCCAAAGGCAATTCTTATGATTAAGAGCCTAAGAAATATGATGGAGAAGATAGATTTCAAAAAGGAGTTGAAATGATCCCAAACGAACAAAACTCCAAAGAGGGACTAAATTGCAAATTCTGAAAGTTGCTTAAATGAATCCCTAGCTTATAAAAAACGTCCCTCCTCTGCTCAGATCTCCTCACCCACTCTCTCACACATTAAAAAAGAATTAAGAAGGGCTAAGAGTGGCGCATAAGAGGGGAGGCCAAGGAAGGAAGAAGAAGCTTTGAAAAATGTAAGTTTTAGCCACTTTTTCCTACTCCTTGTCTTGTTAAACTTCTTCCCCTCTTCTTCCTCTTCCTTTTCATGGTTTTGGCATTTAATTTGGTGCTGTTTTGAAGGCAGAAAAGAGGTGGAATTTTCGGATTTGGTGAGGGGAGGCTAACCAAGTGAAGAACAAATCAAGAAAACCAAGAATCCAAGGTATTTTGCTACTTCCTAAGCTTAGGTCTCCTTGCTCCTCTTCTCTTCAATTTCCCCCCCATGTAAGATCAGCCATGAGGGATTAAATTTCTGGCCAAACCAAGAATGAATCACATGAATTAGGGTGTGGGAATTTAGAATATGCAAAGGAAACCGAGTAAAAGCCATTGAATTTCAAGTTACCAAAGTGTAGGATTCTTGAAGAGTTTGTAAAATCTGTTTTGATTCATGAATTTCCTAAGCTATGTAAGTGTTTAATTGAGCTTCTAAGACCTCTAGGAAGCCTCCCAAGTGACTCTCCCATCAAGAAAAAATTGGGAACCCCTTGAACCCCAAATACTTCCATAATATCGACCTAGGCTAGAAAGAGTACCAAGGGGAAGTTTTAATTTGTTTCAAGCTTATTTTTGAGTCATGTAGGATGGAAGAGGATGAGAGGAAGCCTTGGAAAAATTTTAGAAGCCCTAGATAGTGAGATGGAAGTGTAGGCTCCATAATGTAGCATAATGAAGCAACTCCTAGCTAGGCTCTTTAAAATAATTTTGTGATGACTCCAAGGAGTCTAAATGGAGTCAAAAATCATAGATTAAAGGAGAGAAGGGAGCCAAGATCATGAATTCTTGAAGTTGCTTCATTAAGTGCCTTATGGAAGCATAATGGAGCCATAAACCAAAGTAGCATCATGTAAAGTGTGTATAATGCCAAGGCTTGTTCCCATGAGTAATTCATGTTTCTTTTGGTGTGTCTAGGCCAAGAGAAATGGTCTCCACCTCCTTGGGTGTGTGAGGTCAAGGGAGAGGAGTCAAGACTTAAGGAAAAAGTGCTTAAATGCAACCAAGGTAGCTCTCTCCACCTTCTGTCATGCATGGATGTGTGTTTAGCTTGTTTTAAAATGTGTGTATGTGTATTTTCAAGTTAAGAAAAGTATGCCAGCATGCCTTTATATGCCATGATGCTTGATGCTATGTTATGTTTTCAAATGATTACATGATGTTTGTGTGAGTTTGCTTGAGTGTGGAAAGGCCAAGAACTCTTCCCTTTGGTGAGGATGAGCCAAGAACCCTTGAGCTTGGTTGAGACAAAGTAAAGAGTCTCCCAAAAGCAAAGTGGGCTCCCAAGAGTATGGTTGAGTCCAAAGTGCTTAAAGAATGGGTGAGGCAAGTCCAAAATCCATGGGGAGAAGTGTGAGGCCAATTCAAACACTTAGTGAGCTCTTGAATGTCTTGCATGATTGATTCACATGCCAAAGTTTATTTAAAATGCCTATGATTTCTACTTTCTCCATGCATGCATATATGAAACTTGCTTGCACATATTATGTGTGATGGAATGGGAGATGAGCTATTGGGATTCTTTGAATCTCATCCCCTCCTCTCCAATGCTCTAATATGCTAGGTGGACCAAGTAGCTATGGTGAAGGGAGCCAACAACCATGAAAGAAGGAGATTGACAAGCCTAGGCCTAGTTTGTATTCTTTTTGAACCATAATGATGTTCAATGATGTATATGATTATTGTAAATGGCACATGACCTTTGAGACACATGTAAATATAATATTATATGATGTTTAAATGTATGAATATGATGTATGACTTCTAGCCTACATTTTGAGCATGAGATGCCAAATTATGCAATATGAAAGTATGATGGAAGTGTGCATAAATGTGGGTTGAATGGCCAAAATGAGATGCATGAGGTTTGGGACCATTTGGGTAGCTCACACAAGTCTTAAATGTACTTTTAGACTTGCCCAAAAGGTGCCAAGACCAAGGGAAATCCATTTGGCAATTTTGGTACCCAATATGGGGCCAAAATTGACCATAATGGAACCCTATACCATTTTTTAGCCAAATGAGTTAGTCTTGCCCTAAAATTTGGCATGAAATTAGGTCTCATTAAGAGCTTTTTGGGAAGCTAAATATCATAATTTTCGGAGACCTAGAGAATATTTGAGGAATTTTCAAAGTTGGGATTTTTCATGGATTCTGGTATGGGTACTGTTCATACTGGCAGTTTTGAATTCTGTCACCCGATGGCCAAATGGTGTCCAATGATTATGAAATTTTATATGCATAGACTAGAGGTCATAATATTTCTGTGGCCACCGAGATCACCTCATTTGGAGGTCTAGAGAGGAAGATATGCATTTTCGAAGGTTCTGCCCAGTATCAGACATCTTGCCAGACCCGAGGTACTGTTCGATCGATTTCCGGGAGTTTGGCTTGGTGAACTGATCTGGAGATATTTTTCCTCTCTATTTAACATCCACATATTTCCATAGTGATATCATTTACAAGAATTGGATTTTTTTGGAATTAGTTAGACATTTTTGAAGTCCATATCAGTAAACTGTGACAGTATCAGGAACCCCTCCGACCAGTAGATGATTTCGGGTGTCAAACGCATTATATGTGAGATTTTAAGACTTCTACATATTTTTAGAATGAAGTAGACATCTTGAGATTTCCAGCATGACTGAGATTACATGTTTTCGATTTTTCTGGATTTAGTTGTGAATTTCCAAACTTTGCCCAAAAATGAGGCCAAGTCTGCCGAAAATGAATCTACATGTCCCATATCCCTTTTTGGTTTCCATGGGTTTAAAGCTAGTTTTTGTGATTGAAATGAGTTCTAATCATGTAAATAAATATGAGGATGCATAGAATGAGCTCACACGGTCCACGTGACACCGAATGGGTTTTTGGATATGATGACTTGCAGATAGAAGTTCAAATCTTCATGCCTCCTTTATGAGAATCATGTGTATTTATTCATGATAATTATGCTATTCAAAGGCATGAGATGAGCTAGAATTATGGTTTTACACATATGGGGGATTATTGGAGCATATGAGTATGTATGTCAAAAGAGAAAAGAAAATAAAGGATGAAGTCCTAAATTGCTCCAATAGAAGAGGAAAATAAATGATGAAGTCTCACATTGCTCAAATAGGAGAGGACTTTGGTAACTCATGCTATAAATAGAGGGGTTGAGCTCAGTCTTCAGTGTACCACAGCTTTGACACCCTAGCTGTTTCTTCTCTTCCTTCTCCTAAGATTTTCTTATTCTGAGTTTTATATTTTCGTAGTTCTGTTCCCTGCAAATTACACATAAGGTCTGTTTATCCTGGGGAGTGTCATTTAGTGACGAAATAACTCTTAAGGACAGTGTCCCTAACACAACTTAGATCTTTTGCTTCTAATTTTTTCTACTTGTGTAGACAGCAAATAGAGAGGTTGAGCTCAGTCTTCAGTGCACCACAGCTTTGACACCCTAGCTGTTTCTTCTCTTCCTTCTCTTAAGATTTTCTTATTCTAAGTTTTATATTTTCGTAGTTCTGTTCCCTGTGAATTACACATAAAGGTCTGTTTAATCCTGGGCAGTGCCATTTAGTGACGGAATAACTCTTAAGGACAGTGTCCCTGACACAACTCAGATCTTTTGCTTCTAATTTTTTCTACTTGTGTAGACAGCAACACCTGACAAAAATTGGAGATAGTGGCCCCTTAAATCTGTGACCGGTTCATGATTAGTTCCTTTCTCCTCCATTTTTCTTCCCAAATCAAAAATTCCACTACCCACAAATCGATGAAGCCATATCTGCCACCTTCCGCCCCTGGTGGCCTCTATGTTTCAATGTCATGGTCCTCAGCTAGAATTCGTTTTGATATTATGTTCCACTATTGTCTTCTCTATCCTTCCCTTTGCCTTGTCACCATTATTGAAGACCTATGAATCGATGAGTTCATTTTGTTTTCTTTTTTTTTTTCAGGATAATGAAATAAAGCCTTATAGATTGCTATTCTAGGTTATGCTTGGTTGAAATAGGTTTAGGATACAAGTTTCACTTTTGAATTTGAGTAGCTTTCTTAATAGGAGCATTGCTTTTATGTTGTTGTTTAAAATTTGATTTCCCTATAATCCTTGTGGTACCATGTGAATCTGCATCATCCGGATTCATTACACTTGTCATGCTTTTTGGTCCTATGTTATTATCATTTGCCTAATATGTGTTTGAAGTAGCAAGTCTAAAGTAACATAGTTGTTCTTACTAATTACCCAGTTGAATAGTGGCAAATGTGATTGCCTTCATGGTAATAAGTTTGAGTTGTTCATGTGTCTTGTCCTTCTTTTACTCTTAGCATGATTTAAGCACAGATTTCAATGTTATTTTTTATGCAAAGTTTCTATTCAAAATTCTATTTGTTGATTTGAAGAAATTTGGTATGACTTAGGCTTGTTTTAGCTTGATTTGAGTTAATAACTTTGCATTTAAATTTTACATAGTTTGTAGTTCTATTATAGGCTGAAAAGTGCTATGTATACTTTAGTTTTTCTACTAAAATTCTGCATTTAAGTTTTGCATAGTTGTAATTCGATGAGGGTGCAAGAGTACTATAAATGTCTATATTTTGGCACAAACTTTCTGCATTCAAATTATTGCACAGTTTTGATTTTCGCTTTTGGGCAAGGAAATAATTTATATTGATTTTTCTTTTGGGTGCAAAGTCCTATTGTAAACTGATGCTGGTTGTCCCAATAGTCTTAACATGATTTAACCTTGCTTTTAAATTCAATTTTGTGCCAAATGATGAACTAAATTGATGTTTGTTGTACGAAGGCTTTTGGTTGCTTGTAATTATGGTTTAAATTGATTATGGGTGTCATAATTCTATCTAAAAATGCATTCTACTGTCTTTTGGGAGGTGAGAGTCTAAGGAGTACTGGTGAGGTGGATGAAACGCTTTTGGCAAAATTTGGATTGTGAAAAGGAATAAAAATAATAAATGTGTTGAATGGTGTTTTAAGTTTGCCCTTGAATAGATTGATGAAATTTCTGGTTATTGCTTTGGTTTGTCATAGGATCCATGCTTTCAATAGAGTTTTGGTCATAAGATGATTGAAATTATTTTGTGATTCATCTTATATATAAGACTAGTCATTTTGATATTCATCTTTTTCCTTTCTTTGACTTATATTTTATTTGGAATGCAAACCAAAATCATTCATGATGCGAGAAGATGGCAACAAAGAGGAGACAATTAATTTATGTTAGTTTTTCATACTTGCAATGAACTCTTGAACAAATATAATATTTGCTTGCATACAAGCACACTTGTAGATAATCTTCTTTTTGTTATTTTATGAACATTTTTATTTTTTTTATTATTTTATTTTGAGAGTTGTTGTATGGGGTTTTTGGTTTCCACAAATATATTGGATGTTAATTGAAGGATCGTGAGTGAAATAAGTTTCTACAAATACCTTTTGGGCTAAGTAATCATATCAATAGATTTTGAGTTCCAATAACTCATATTAAATTAATTTTGTTTTCTATGAAAAAAATTCAAGGAAAAAGAAAATCTATTAGATTAAAAATTTTTTTAAGAAAAATAAGATTAAAAAATAGATTTTAGAAAAATAAAATTTGTTTCATTTAAAAAAAGTTCAAAGTATAAAAAATAAAAATAGTTATTTTTTAAAATCAAATGAGTTTCTTTTAAAATTAAGTAAAAATAATAATAAATGATAAAAATATTCAAAAAGTTGAAAATTTATATTCTCAAAACACAGGATAATTTTTTTGGGAAATTTTTTTAAATTCTATTCTAAAAAATTAAAAAAAAGGAGTTACAAGAAAATGAAATAAAAGTTAGTTTATTTGGAAATTAAATAAATCTTAAATCTTTTATTAATTTTTCAAGAAAAATGAAAAGTTAAAATTTTTTAAAAAGTTGAAAAGTAAATCTTTTAAAAATAAATAAAATCAAATAAATTGTTTTGCTAGGGGTTTTCCTTTTAAATTTTAATAAAAAATAATATTTCAAGTTTTCAAAAGTTGCTTTGACTAGTTAAATCTCTTTTTAAGAGATTTCTAAATCCAAAAGCTAGTATTTTTTTGGAAAAAGTAATAATAACCCAAAAAAATCTCTCTCTATCTTTTTTTTTTAAGTTTCCTTTCAAATGATAATTAAAAAAATCAAAAGGCCAAAAGTTAATTGATCTTTCTTTTCATTCATAAGCCTTTTCACAAATTTTGTTTTGATAAAATTGCAACAACAAAAAATCTAAAATTTTTTTAAGTCAAATAAAAATCTTATTTCAAAACATACAAAGGAAAAATTAAAAAATAGAATATGAAAAGAGTAAAGAAGTGAAATCAATTCAATTTTTGCCAATACAACACACAAATCAACTTCAAAACCATTTTGTTTGCGAAAGATAAAAATGATTTCTACTTTTTTCTCTTTTCACAAAATTAAAAAACACCAACCAACAAGCATTATTTTTTACCTCATCGGACTATGTGAAATGTGATCATTCTAATAGGATATATAAACCTTAAGCTCTAATTTTAAGTCCTTTTATAAATAAATATTTTATTTTTTTATTTCCTTTTCTTAATTATTTTTCTTTTCTTTATTTTTGCATGTGATTGTTAGAACAATTAAAATAAAGTTAAGGTCATATTAATTTTCTACAATTAACTAAGGATAACTATTTATAATAAGGGGTGTTGTGTGATACTTAACATTTTTTCCATGCATAATCGACTTCCAAATCTATTACTAGTTCGTAAACTATTTTTCTCACAAAAGGGTTTTTCCATAATTTAGCCTTTTAAAAAATTAAAATTTTGGTGGTGACTTTACATTATTTGGTTTTCGCTTTTGAAAATCAATTTCTTTTTCTTTTTCAGCACCATGTGGTCACATTATAGATGTAATAGTTATTTGTCAACATTGTATTTTATTTGAATTGCTTTTTCCTTGATCTTAGGTCTAGTTCAATCAGTTTTTGGTCAATTTAATTCAATCTATTTGTATTCTAATTGTGTTTAGGATTCACTAAACCCAAGCCAGCTTAGTTGAGTCCTTTGAGCCTAGTTATCCACTTGTGTTAAGTTTAACTAAATTTGTTTGTAGTCCAATGGTGTTAACTGTCATACCCTAAGCTTTCTAAACCTTGAGAAACTAAAAGAATAGTGAATAATTAGGATAACAAGGGACTAAAAGTCTAGGTAAGATGAAAGGAAAGGGCAGGAAGGGTAGAAATAGAGCTAAAGTGCTTAAATGAAGGAAACTAACATCCTAGTAACAAAATTATAATTTTGATCAAAATCTTAAAAACTTAAAGAAATTAGTTTTAAATTTCAAAGTTAAGCTCACTAGGCCTTTAAAGGTCCTAAAAACTATAGGGACTGTTAGAATAACAAAATCCTTGATGATGTGTAATTTAAAATGTTGGTTAACCAAAATTTTGATTGGACTTTCTAAAATTATTTTAAATTACAAAAATTTTGAAGTAAATATTTTTAATAAAACAAAGTCTCTAAATTTTCATATGAAACTAACGGCTTTCAAAAAGGATTTAAAACGAACTCAAACAGGATAGTTAAAATATAATGGCAACATTGTAACTACATGACAAAATTAAAAATCTCTTCTTCTTCTTTTATAAATAAAAACATGATGCATCAGCCCTTTATTCTTCATTCCATTGACTTATATTTTGCCCTAAACTAATAGCTATGGCATCCAAGAAATGGGAGGAGAGAAAGAAGAAAGAAAGGCAAATAAGGTAAGGAAAACTGCAATTTTCATGGTATGTTAGTTAGCATTGCTCAACTCTTCATGCTCTTTCTCATGGTAGTTTTAGTTTATTAAAAAGATAATTTCGGTGGCTAATTTCATGAGAAAAAGTAGAGTTTTGAAGCAACCAAATAGAACAAAGGAATTACCATTCAATAAGCTTTCAAATAAGGTATGTTATGCAATAGAAAAACTAAAATTCCTTGGCCTTTTTCTCTTTCCATAATTTTCCCTAGAGAGATAGAGTGAGGAAGATACTTTGGTTTGATAAAAACTTGAGAAAACCAAGGGTTTTGAATGGTCTAGAGTAAGATTATATAATTAAAATTAATTAAAAAGTTATAGAATTCAAGCTAGATCACCTAGGGTTCAAATTGCATCTCAAAAGTTTTAGAACTCTAAGAAGATGTTTTAAGCCATTTAAGATCATTCTTAAACTAGAAACGAGCTAAGGATATTCCATAGGTATCAAATTCCTCAAGAGAAAGACAAAAACTCCTTTAAGTTTCATGATGTGCTAGATTTGGCCATGGTGGAGATGGTAGCTAAGGAGTTATTTCAATGATTCTAAGGTTATAAGTGGTTTATATATGAATTATAAATACTAATGGAATTATTAAATTGAATTTAAAAGCCTTATTTTGAAAGATGAATTTTTTAGGCACATAAAGGGTCTAAAAAAGCAAGTTGGCCCTTGGCTTGTGTAATGATATATATGATGGTTCCAATGAGTTCCATTAGAGATATATGATTTATAGCAAGTCATATTTAGGAGCTTAGAAAGTGAAATCCAAGCATTGCCTCTTGAGGGACTTAAAATGGTGTAAAGTGGCATAATTAATTTTAATAAAGTTAAGTGCAAATGACAAAAGTTAGGGTGTATCCTAATAAGTTATTTTGCATTTGCTAATTGACATATGTAGGCAGAGTTAATGCAACTCCTTATGAGGCATGTATGAACTTGAGAATGGATAAAGTAAAGGATCAAAGAAAGGAGAAGGATTTGGGAGATAGTGGTAGCTTAAGGCTCTTAATTCCACAAGGCAGCTTTAATTCCTTATCTTGCATGCATTTGAATGTTTCAATAAGTTGAGATGTTTGTATGTATAGTTGCTTGATGTATATATGAGCTATGCTTTGATATGCTTTTTATTATGAGTTTAATATATGAGTAAACATGTTTATAGCTTCCAACTCCCTATAGTGAGGAATTGAGCATAGTAGTTCTTTTTTGGTCCAAAAGTGAGTTTAGATGAACTCAACCAAGATGTTGTTGACTCTTAACTCTCTGTGACAAGGAATTGAGTGCAATAGCTCTTTTTCGGGCCAAAAATGAGCTTAGTAAAACTTAGCCAACATGTTTTAATGCCATGTTTGATAAGAAATGAGTTTTCATCCTAAAAGTTGCAATTGAGTATCATGATGCATATGAATAACATATTTGCACCACATGCATTGCATTTCCTCATGCCATTCTTGTATGCATTGATCTGGTTGAGATTGGCTACTGAAACTCTCCCTAAATCTCACTTATGTATTCTCATTAGCCATTTTAAGCTGTTCAAGCAAAAGAAAGGAGATAGTGAAGAGCTAAACTATAAGAAAGGATGTAATAGAGATTTCATAATCTAAATATGTTTAAGGTTCTTGCTATACTTGGATAGATAGAAAGCATATGTCTGAATGACGTATTTTCATATAAATGACAAGGTTTTGTAATGGAAACTTATATACAAGTTTTAGCATTGAAATATATGGCATTTTGATACATGAAATGAGAAATGGTGCATGACCTTGAATATGTAATGCCATTTAATATCTATGGATCTTTTGGCATTGGAGGGTTATATTTGATCCAAGCCTTCTTTCATGTAATTAATCCTATGGAATTAATATTTAAGATAATTAAAATTTGCTCAAAGGGGGAGAGTGCAAATTAAAGGCCAATTGGATCACTTTAGAACCAAAATTTGGTTCAAATAAGCCATAAATTACACCTTTACCCTTGATGACCTAAATGACCTAGTTTGGAGCTAAATTTGGCATATTACTAGAGAATTTATAGAGCTTTCTAAGAAGCAAGAATGAGAATTTGTGGAGCTATACAAAATATTTTATAAATTTTTTAATTTGGCCAAATAAATGCAAATTTGAATTGTTACTATTCACTTACAGGAGTTTCAGATTTTTGTGTTTTTCAGAGGCCAAATGATTTCATTTTCAATTGAAATTTTCATAGCATGAAGTTCAGATCATACGCTTTTTGTAGCCACTAAGTTTGCATAAATCAAAGTTATGTAGAAAAAGTTATGAAATTTTGAAGCTTGAAGCACTATTATGTCAAAATAGCCAAAATGATCTTTGATATGTAAATGAGGTTTATGTTCTAATCTTATGGATCAAAACAAAATTGTCTATGGCACCCATAAGTGAGAAAGACAAGAAATTCAAAATTTAACCCTTATAGTTGCACTTAAATGGTAAATAGGACCAAAACCATTGCCAAGAGTATTGCAATGGTTGCAAAATTGGTTACTAAAGCATATAAATGGTATAAATGGGCTTAAATGTAGCTAATTATGCATTAGAGCAAAGGTTCTATAATATCTATTTTTCAAAAATTAATTTGAAGATCAATTTTGTGATATAAGAATATCTTAAAGCAAAATAAATTAAAGCCAATTGATGGTAGAATGCTAATTAGATCACCTAGAAATGTGATTAAGAAAACTAAGAATAGCTCAAAATCAGAGTCAAAATGGTTGAATAGATTAAATGGCAAACGCAATGAAAAAAATCATAATTTTAGGTAAAATCTTAAAAACTTAAAAGAAGAATCACAAAACTTCCTTGGCTCCTAATATGTGCATAGGCTTAGCCATGAAAAAGAAGTGGCACTTAGGGAGAATTTTCCATGATTCTAAGATTGTGAATGGTCTAAATATGAATTATAGATATTAAAGGAACAATTAGTTTAAATTTAAAAGCCTTATTTTAAAAGGTGAAAATTCAAGGTTCATTTAGGCCTACAGAAGTAACTTGGTGTTAGACTCCTTAAATCAAGTATATGATGGTTTTAATGAGTTTTGAGACATTCATATAACTTATTGGGGGAGGTTTTAGAGCCAAGAAATTGAGTTATAAGAGTTTCTTCCTAATGCCATTTGATTAAACTATACATGAGCTTAAGGTTCTAGTTAACTTGTGTAAAGCTTTTAATGAGTACAAGCATGGTTCCAATGTTGATTTAGGCTTCCTTTGATGTTTCTAGGCCAAGCACGTAAAATTTCACTCAAGTGTATGTGTGAGGCCGAGGAACCAAGTCAAGGAACAAAGAGGGATTAAGTTGAACTCTTATGTTAAAGTAGCTTTTCATCCATTCTTGTCTATGTATATTGGTTGCTTAAGTGTCATTGATTATTTGTATGTATTGATTGCTAATTATGTGATTATTGTATGCAATGGTATGGCATTTTATTGCATTTGGAATTGGTTTGGCTTTTGAATGGGTGAGGTTGTGCTAAAAGTCTTTTGAAATGGGTGAGATGAGGCTAAGAGTCCCTAAATGTGGGTAAGACTAAGCCAAAAGTCTTAATTATAAGTGAGGCTAAGTCAAGAGTCTAAAAGAGAGTGGGGCTTAACCAAAAGTTCCTAATTATTTGGTGAGGCTAGATCAAAAGTCCCTAAAGCTTATTTTGCTCTTAATGGAGCCATGTGATCCCTAATACATGATTATGAATGATATTTAGGTTATGTAACATGCATGCTTGCTTTCTTTGACCTTGAATATGTCATATATATATATGTTTGAATGATGAATGAGCTATTGGGATTCTTGAATCTCATTCGTTTCCCTATTTTCCACTAATTATGATTAGGTGGCTTTCAAGGGAACAAAAATGAGAAGTAAAAGGCATAAAAAGTGCCACTTTGATAATACAATATGGATTTAGGCTCATTTTTGTACTCACAGTTATGTATAAGAATATTTTGAAATATGATCAATCCCACACTCAAAAGTATAAAAATATGATATATGAACCATTTATGAATATTAACATGCAATATTATGTAAATTGACCCTATGAGTTCTAAATCATACATGTATATTATGGCGAGTGGGAGAATGCATTTGAGTTACATGGCTTTTGAGACATATTAGGCCAGTTATATATGATGCTTTTATTATTTAAAATGTGTCCAAATGGTAACATGGCATAAGGTGGCTCATTGGAACCCCTTGGAACCTAAAATAAGAATTTTATGAGCCATAAAATATTCATGAGGAAAAATTGACCAAATGGAAAAATTGCAAACTTAAATTAGGTAGGCATTTAGAACACATTTAGAGCTTTTCGTACAGTTAAAGAATACAATTTTTAGAGCTCTATAGAATTTATTATGAATTTTTTGAAATTGACCATTTCTTACAGAGTTTCTGATGCACTATTCATTTGGTTCTATTTCTGTTTTCATGGGTTTTGAGGACTAAATGAACTTGTCTTAACCTAAAATCTTTATAGTAGATAGTTCTTGTTATAAGCTTTCCGTGGCCATTGAGTTTGCACAAATCGGAGTTATGTAACTTAAGTTATGATTTTTCAATGTTTGGCCTCCTAACATGTGCTAAAATTGTGAAATTGCATATATGAAGCAAACTTCAAATTTTATCAATCTAATTGTGATATTCTAAGCCTAACAAACTTGTTTAGCATGAAATTGGAGAATAAAATGGTGAAAATTTTTATTTAAGCATAACTAGACTATTAAGGCTTTCAATGATAGTTATTTCTATTGCCAAAAATGTGAATTTGAATAATTGTTGTTGTAAGAGATATGGTAGGAGACTTTTATATAAATTGTTATGATATGACATTTATTAGTATCAGAGCAATTATTTAAACAATCTAGCTCTATGTTTGAGTCCTTGAATGCTTGAATAAGTTGTGATTATGGTGTGATTGTTAGGGAACAATTAGAAACAAGTGATTATATTATAATAATTTTGTATGTGTATTGAGGTTGTGGTACTTTTCATACATCATAGTGAATACCAAAAGGGGTAGGCGGTAGGCCAGTCAAGGCTGAACCTGAAGATCCTATGCGACCCATCATGGATTGTTTAGATGAGTAGTAAGCCATGATGGAATAGTAGAGACAAATTATGCAGTAGTAGTAGGAAGTGATATTTTAGCTACAAAATACTTTATCTAGGAGGGATAATGATAGAAGAAATGCCCTAAAACCATGGCCACCTATTCCTGGCAACCTACCATTACCCCCTTAGGATCAAGTACAGGTATAGTTGATTAATCAGAAGTTGCTTAATCAATTTAGGAAGAATTGTCCATCCTTGTTTGATGGTGAGTTAGATGTATAGAAGATAGAGGCGTGGATTATACAGTTGAAAAAGATATTTAAAGTGATGGGCTATACATAAGAGCAAAAGGCAATGCTGGCCACTTTCATGTTAGAGAAAAAGGCTAATCACTGGTGGCGCAACATAGAGCCATTCTTGGAGACTAAAATCATTCCAATTAATTGGGTAAATTTTCTAATGGAGTTATATGAAAATTAGTTTCCCAATTCCATACGGGATCAAAAGGAAATGGAATTTATAAATTTAAAGCAATATGAAGATATGTTTGTGGATCAGTACGTGGCTAAGTTTATTAAACTGTCTCGATATTCTTCCTACCTTCAAAAATGTGACGATAAAAAATAGAGGTGTGAGCAATTTAAGAAAGGCTTGAAGCCCATAATTAGAGATAGGGTAACTTTATAGAGAGTTAGAGTATTTAATGCTCTTGTAGAGGTCAGTAGAGTGATTGAAAAAAACCTATGAGAGATTATACCAGCAGTGGTTAGGGCTAGCTAGAGAGAGACCCTAGAATTGAAGAGACTGAGATAGGAAGATAATGCTAGTGTAGTTATTAGTAATAAAAAGAATAGTAAAGTTCCTTGGAACAAGAAGGAATAGAAAGGAAAAAAGAGTTTATCCCATTAGACAATAGTCATCCTCAATGACCTATTTTAGATATGGGAAACCTGGGCACATAGTTAGGAATTGTCCTTAGATAGAGATGGTGGCTTCACCTAGATTGCAGACCTAGTATAGAGTATTCGCAGTAACTCAATAGGAGACCAGCGCATCTCCTAGTTTAACTAAAGATATGATCATAGTGAATGATTTTCCTATAATTGTTATGTTTGATTTGAGTGCTAGTCACTCAATTATATCCTATGATTATGTAAGAAAACTGAGTTTGGTCATTGGTACTTTATCATACAATTTGTTTGTCACCACTCCTATTGAAGGCCATATGAGTACTTCCATGTTTGTTTGAATGTCATTGTACAATTTAACTATTGCTATACCACCATTGATTTGATTTGCATGTTCTTCCATAATATGGATTTTGTTGGCATGAATTGGATGGCTTCCAATAATGTTGTGCTTGGTTTAAACATAAAATTATCACCTTACCAAAATGTGGGACCATACCTAGTGTTAGGGTTAAATTATCTTTCTTAACCATTGCTTAGGTTGAAAGATACTTAGATCATAGATGTCAAAGGTTTCTAGTCTTTTTCTCTATACAAGTCAAGGTAGAACAAGGAATAGAGGAAATCCTTGTAGTTAAGAAATTCTCAAAGGTTTTTCCTAAGGACTTTAATTTTAGTGACCTACCTATCGAGAGAGAGATAAAGCTCCCTATCGATATTATGCATGGGGTTAGACTGGTATCTAAAGCTCCTTATAGGATGGCTTTTACTGAGCTAGCAAAATTGAAAATGTAAATTGAGGAATTAGTTAAGAAAGCCATCATACACTCTAGTGTGTCACTTAAGGGAGCTCTTATGTTGTTTGTAAAAAAAAAAAGATGGTAGCATAAGGTTGTGTATACATTATAGAGAATTTAATAAGATTGCTATTAAGAATAAATACCTTCTTGCTAGAATTAATGATCTTTTAGATTAGTTAGTAGAGACATCAATATTCTCTAAGATATATCTTAGATCTAGGTATCATCAATTGAGGGTCAGAGTTGAAGATGTCCCAAAAACAACCTTTAAAACTAGATATGGATATTATGAATTCCTGGTGATGACATTTGGTTTAACTAATGCATTGGCTATTTTTATAAGTTATATGAATAGGGTATTCATACTATATTTAAATAAGTTTATAGTAGTCTTTATTGATGATATTCTTGTATACTCTAGTTCATTTGAGAAATATGAGAGGCATTTGAGGATATTCCTTGAAAACTTGAGAAATGAAAGATTGAATGCCAAATTTAGCAAATGTGGATTTTGGCTAATCGAAGTGAAGTTCCTAGGTCATGTTATATCATAGGCAGGGGTTGCAATTGATCTATATAAAGTTGAAGCTATATTATAATAGGATAGGCCTAAAACTATCATCAAGGTTAAAAGTTTTCAAGGTTTGGCAAGATATTACAGGATGTTTATATAGGGCTTTTCTTATATAGCCATTCCACTGACAAGGCTAACTAAAAAAGAGACATCGTTTATGTGGAATGATAGTTGTGAGAGGAGTTTTTAGGAGTTGAAACTCTAGTTGACCATTACTTTTGTATTAGTTATACCTGACGCTAGTAAACCTTTTATGGTGTATAGTGATACTTTAAGAAAAGGGTAAGATGTGTATTGATGGAATAGGGTAAAGTAGTGACTTATGCTTTTAGGGAGTCGTGGCCTCATGAGGAGAATTATTCCATGCATGGTTTAGAATTAGCTGCAATAGGATTTACCCTCAAAATCTGGAGGCAATATCTATTTGGGGCTACAGTAGATATCTATAATGATCATAAGAGTTTGAAATACCTATTTGATCAAAAAGTGTTAAATATAAGACAAAGGAGATAGATAGAGTTTTTAAAAGATTACGATTACACATTGAAATACCATTTAGGTAAGGCCAATGCAATGGCTAATGCCTTAAGTAAGAAGTCCATATATGCAACCTTCATGATGATTAAAGAATAGGGACTTATAGAGACATTTAGGGATATAAATATCTCTTGCCATATGCTTATAGGTAAGCTTATGTTAAATGGAACTAAAATAGAGAATTACTTAAGAACCAAGATGCTAGATGCCCAGAATGAGGATGATTTCTAGGAGCAGATTAGGAGAGAAATTTTTTAGGATAAGACCTCAAAATTCAAAGTGTCTAAGGGTGGTATGGTGATATACTAAAACAGAATTTGTGTAATAAATAGGATTGAATTAAGAGAAAGGATATTAAAAAAGGCATATAAGAGTAAGTATACCATCTATCAGGTGCCACCAAGGTGTATCAAGATTTAAAAAGAATATTCTAGTGGTCAGGTATGAAAAATGATATAGCCAATTATGTAGCTAAATGTTTAGTATGCCAAAAGATAAAAATTGGACACCAAAGACCAACTGGGTTACTATAACCTTAGATATTCCTGAGTAGAAATATGATAGTATAGCTATTGATTTTATTATGGGGTTACCCAGAATATCCTCTAGACATGATACTATTTGAGTAATAGTGAATAGATTGATCAAGTCTGTACACTTTTTACCTATTAAAGTGCACATACCTTAGATAAGTTAGCTCGGTTGTATATAAAAGAGGTAGTGAGACTTCATGGAGTATATAATAGCGTATCTGATAGAGACCCTGAGTTCACATCAAATGTTTGGAGGCCTTTATAGGTAGCTTTAGAGACCAAATTGAGATGTAGTACTACCTATCAGTCTTAGATAGATGGTTAGATAGAAAGGACTATCTAGACCTCAAGAGACATGTTGAGGGCATGTGTTTTAGAAATGAAGGGAAGCTAGGATGTGTAATTAATGCTTGTCGAGTTTGTTTATAAACATAGTTATCATTCTAGTATCCAAATGTCATAGTATGAGGCATTGTATAAAAGAAAATATATATCACTTTTATCTTGGGTTGAGTTAGGTGAGAAGAGCCTAATAGGACTAGAGATAGTAGATCAGACCACCAAGAAAATAGAATTGATTAGGAAGACACTCCTTATGGCCCCAAGTAGGCAAAAGGTTATGTTGATAAAAGAAAAAGCCAGTTAGAATTTAAGACTAGAGACCATGTATTTATTTGGGTATCTCTAGTTAGTGGTATGGGTTGGTCTATCAAGGTAAGGAAACTCTATCTTAGGTATATTGGTCTATTTGAAATCCTTGAAAGAATTGGACTCATTGCCTATCGTATAGCCTTACCTCCTTACCTAGCCTAGATCCATAATATATTTCATGTCTTCCAATTGAAAATACAGTTGTCAGACCCCTTACATGTCATAGCATATGAGAATATTCAATTGCAGGATAACCTTTCCTATGTTGTAGCACTTGAAAAGATTGTTAATACCAAGATCAAACAATTAAGAAATAAGAGTATTCCTCTAGTGAAAGTGGTCTGAAAAAGCCTATCTTTTAATGAAGCAACCTAGGAATTAAAAGATGATATGAGGAAGTAGCATCCACAATTGTTCAATTAAGGTACGTATCAAATTTTGAGGATAAAATTTTTTTTAGGAGGTGAAATGCAATATCCGTTTTTTAGAAACTAAATTGAAAATTGATTTTGTACTATAAGAGGACCCTAAAGAAAAGTAACTTAAGGCAAATTGAGGGTAGAATGCGAATTAGAGTACTT
This sequence comes from Erythrophleum ivorense, assembly GCA_026724425.1. Taxonomy (NCBI): domain Eukaryota; kingdom Viridiplantae; phylum Streptophyta; class Magnoliopsida; order Fabales; family Fabaceae; genus Erythrophleum; species Erythrophleum ivorense. The sequence continues at coordinate 93,726 of JAIUCV010001233.1, forward strand.
AGAAATATGGTTAAGAAATAAAAAATGGCCCAAAGTTGAAGCCAAAACAACTAAATGGATTAAATGACAAATGTAGTGACCAAATTGTAATTTAAAGTAAAATCTTAAAAACTTAAAAGAGGAAGTATAAAGGGATGAAATTGAGCTCACTGGGTTTTTCATAGGTCTAAAACACTATAGGAATTGTCAAAATGGTTAATAATTCCATAATTCTCTATAATTACTCTTAATAAATTTTAGGATGTTACATATTTCACACTATTTTGTAGGAAGATTGGCTAATGATCATCTACTTAAGCCACCACTCATTATTCTCCCTTATCTTCAACAAGTTAGCTTTTATAGGGTGGCCTAATTGGGGCAATTTGAGTACGATCTGTCATTAGTGTCATCACTTGTAAATAGATGGTGTCCCAAGACCCATGCTTTTCATACCACCCATGAAGAGTGCACGATCATGTTAAATGATGTTGCCGTGTAGTTAGGCCTCCTTTGTGAGGGGTTGCTTGTCACTAGTTGCACAAACTACATTTAAGTAGACACATGTAAATGGCTTCTTAGAATTAAACCACAAAATGATAAACTTTAATGGCAAAAGGTGGTCATTTATTAGTTAGAAGAGCATTTCAATCATTCACTTAGGGTTGTTTTTTGCATATGCCTGTATACTCAAATTGATTGGTGGTATTCTAATATCATATATGTTTAGTCTCAAGGTGTATTAGAACAAGCCAGTGTATACAATTGGGATGCACATTGTTGTCTTACTTATATTAAGAGTTTTGCAATGCAACTGAACTTGAAAGACAAGGTATAGGTGGATGTTTAACATTGCTCCTCCTTTATGCATGGGATAGATTCCTAATGTTAGTGCCACAAAGACCTTCAGAGCCAAATCCTTGAATAGATATCTATTGAGTACTACCTTTTAGGTTTTAGGTAAGATATTACTAACAATTTATAGATGAAAGAATGTATATAATGACCTCTTTATCCAAGTGCCATAGCCTTGTAATGTAATAAAATGTAATTGGATATAATGTGGGACAATGAGGTTTGTCACCTTATATGGATGAATCTTTGATAAATCACCTCTTGTATATGCTGTATTTATAATGACATACATAAATTATTTAGTAGCCATATGAATTGGCCAGTGTTCATAAGCTTATACCATAATATTGCTTGGTGTACTATGTAACATCTGGTTCCTTGAAAACCAGAGGAAACGTGATAAACGTAATATATAGTTTCTTCGTTAATGAACAAAACTTACTGAATACAAAAGGAAGTCCCCCAAGATGATGGAGTTAAGGTCCCAAAAAATTTGGGAAGCATTCTAGACTCCTAAATATGAGAATCCCAGGCTCAGACGGAAAGAAAAATGAAGCTAGAATGAAGAAACAATTTCTCACGAAAAGCCTACGAAAGCATAATGGCATTTTCGTAATTTTGGGTAATTTTTGGAATTCACATAGGAGGGCTTTTTAAACCAAATTTTTGAGTTCTCCAGGGTTCTCAGAGGCCCTAAAAACCATGGGAAGCCCCAGGACAGTTAAATCCCCTCCGATGGACGTTTTCCAATGTCGGTGTGCCCGAACTTTGACGAATCCGTTCGGGAAGGTTTTAGTTCCAATTTGAGTGATTCAAAAGGCATTTTACTAGATTGGGAACCTAAATTTTATAATGGAAAAGACGGTTCTCAAAAAGGAGTTAAAACAAAGGAGAAACAAAAATGCCAAGAATAAAGGGCAAAATGGGAAATTTTGAAAAGTGTAACTTCCTTCCACCTATATATATGATGAGCCCTTCTTCTCCCCTCATTATGCACGACCAAGTTCAGCCCCAAATCAGAAGAAGAACCCTAAGGGAGAGGCGCCCAAGAGAGGAAGAAGAAGGAGGAAGAAAGCCAAGCTTAAGGTATGTTTTCATGGCAATTTTCCTTGCTTTTCTCCACCTCCACCACCTCTCCTTCATTCTCCTTTCTTTCCTTAGATTAAAATGAGGTCTATAAATCTGATTCAAGGGAGATATTCAAGGGAAAGTTCGGATTTGAAGAGAGGAGCTTGGAGAAATCAAGATTTAAGCCAAACTAAGCAAGGAAACAAGGTAAAAATGCATCCTATGATTGATACTTTTCACCCCACTTCTTCTCCATTTCGACCTAGACCAAGAACCCTAGGAGGATCTGATTTCCAAGCCTAACCAAGCATGATTCTTAGGTATTTGATGGAGAGGAATAAGAATATGCAAAGAAAACAACAAAATAACCATTAGATTTCAAGATGCAAAACCTAGGGTTTTAAGTGCACCTTCCAATTTCTGATTTTGTATGATGATTCTTAGGCCTAATTAAGAGTTTAAATGAGCTCCCAAGATCCCTAAGAGGCTCCCTATATGCTTCTTCCCTTGAGAAAATAAAGAAAGCTCCATGGAATCCAATATGCTTCATAGCCTCGGCCTAGATGGGTTCTCCTAGCTAAGGAGAGTTTTAAATTTTTCTAAGGCCATTCTTGAGTCATATTTGATGAATGAAAATGAGGGGAGGCCTTGGAAAAAATTTAGAACTCATAGAAAGTGATTTGGTGCCTTAGGTTCCATATTATGACCTAAGGAAGCAACATGATGTTAGGCTTTTTGTTTTAATTGTGTGATGACTCCAAGAGGCTTAAAAGGAGTCAAGAATCATATTTGAGAGGAAAGAATGGAGCCTAGAAATTGTTTGAGGGGTGTTGCTTCATTAGGTGCATTTATGGACTATAATGGAGCCTATAGAGCAATCTAGTATCTAAGCAAGTTGTATGACCTTAGAGTTTGTTTCATGAACCTAATTGGCTCCCATAAATTGTATCTAGGCCAAGAGAAACCATCTCCACAAAATTGTGGGTGTGTGGCCGAAAGAGGAGGCTTGAAAACTAAGGAAAAAGTGTGTGAAATTGTGCAAGGTAGCTCTCTCCACCTTCTCTCATGCATGAATGTGTGTTTGGCTTGTTTTAGAATGTGTGTATATGTATTTTCAAGCCATGAAAAGTATGCTAATATGCCTTTACATGCCATGAGTCTTGATGCCATGAGTCTTGATGCCATGTTATGTTTTAAATGACTACATGATATTTGTATGAGTTTGCTTGAGTGTGGAAAGGCCAAGAACTCTTCCCTTGGGTAATGATGAGCCAAGAACCCTCGAGCTTGGTTGAGACAAAGCAAAGAGTCTCCCAAAAGCAAAGTGGGCTCCCAAGAGTATGGTTGAGTCCAAAATGCTTAAGAATGGGTGAGGCAAGTTCAAAATCCATGAGGAGAAGTGTGAGGTTAACCTAAACATTTAGTGAGTTCTTGAATGTCTTGTATGATTGATTCACATGTCAAGATTGCTTTTAAAATGTCTATGACTTTTATTTTCTCCATGCATGCATTTGTAAAGCTTGCTTTGCACATATTATGTGTGATTGAATGGGAGATGAGCTATTGGGATTCTTTGAATCTCATCCCCTCCTCTCCAATGATCTAACATGCTAGGTGGACGAAGTACTTATGGTGAAGGGAGCCAACAACCATAAAGAGTAAAGAGTGCCAAGCTTATGTAGTATTTTGCCTATTTTGGAACCATAATAATAGTTCATAGTGTATATGAGGTTGTATATGTACCATGAACCTTCGGACATGTGTAAATATACTATTATGTGATGCTTAGATGTATGAAAATGATATATGACCTATAGCACTTATTTTGAGTATGTAAGGCCAAAGTGTGCAATATAGAACTTTGATGAATCTATGCATAAGTGTGGGTTGAATGGCCAAAATGAGATGCATGAGATTTGGGACTATTTGGGTAGCTTACACAAGTCTCAAATGTGCCTTTAGACTTGCCCAAAAGGTGACACAACCAAGGGAAGGCCATTTGGCAAATTTGGTGCCTCATATGGAGCCAAATTTGACCATAATGGAACCCTATGTCACTTTTTAACCAAATAAGTTAGTATTGATCTGAGATTTGGCATGAAATTAGGTCTCATTGAGAGCTTTCTGGGAAACTAAAGATCATAATTTTTGGAGATCTACAGAATATTTGAGGATTTTTCAAAGTTGGAAAAATTTATGTTTCTGGTTTGCTGCACTATTCATTTGGTCCGAAATTGTTTTCTGTCACCCGAAATTCAAATGATGTTCAATTGCCACGAAATTTTGTACATAGAAACTAGATAATCATATGACTCATACCAACTGGAAGCACCTCATTTGGATGCCTAGAGAGGAAGATATAAATTTTTGAAGTTTCTGTTCAGTATCAGTAACCTAGCCCGACCAGAAGTAATGTTCCATCAATTTCTGAGATTTGGGCTTAATGAACTGATCTAGAGATATTTTTTCCCTCTATTTAACATCCACAGCTTTCCAAATTGGTATCATTTGCATATATTTTATTTTTTTGGAATTAATTGGACATTTTTTAAGTTCATATTAGTAAACTGTGATAGCATCAGAACCCAGTCTGACTCTAGACTATTTCGTGTGTCAAACGCTCTGTGTGTGGGATGTTATGATTTGTACATATTTTTATCATGAAGTAGACGTCCCAAGATTTCCAGAATGACCAAGATTGCATGTTTTTGATTTTTCTAGATTTAGTTATGATTTTCCAAAGTTTGTGACGAAAAAGAGGAAATCCTGGCCGAAAATGTAAATACGGATTTCATATGCTCTTTTGCTTTCCACGAGTTGTAGGCCAAATTTGATGATGGAAATGAGTTATATTCATGTGTTTAAGTATGAGAAAGTGATAGATGCTTTCATATGGCCTACAGGACTCCGAAAGAAAAATTTTACCTGTAGAAAAATGTATTTTTATTCATAACTCCCTATGCCACTATATTGTTTTCATTAAACAAACATAAGATGAGGCATGAGAATTGTATGAATTGAGTCTTAGAAGTATAGTGTTACATACTAGACATTTAGCTAGTTTCGATCTTATTTATTTACTTTTATATCATTAAGTGGCACCACCCAAATCGTGTGCTCCACCAGTTTAGCTGGTACTAGTCTATCCTAATTGCTCTAGTTAATTTAAGGCCTTCTATACAAAACAGCTGCAAAGAAAAAACCTCAATAGATTGGTGAGAAGAGCAATTAACCTTTATTGAGGTGTAGAATGCATTGTGAGATGAGATGCTCTATCTCAAGCACCAATGACTACAACACCTATAGATTATACCTTTGAGTACATACAATGGTATTAGAGATGCACTCGGTGGTGGGTCCACCTTTTAAGTGGTGTCATTGGTATTGCATTAAACTTATAACAAATGTCGCCCTTGTTATTTTCTTTTGCACAATACATAATATCTTATATATTAATGGTAAAGCTTTTTTCCTAGGCTGATATAGTTGATAACTTATATAGGCTAAGCACTCATGACCCTCCGCAAATGGATTGTCATAAGTATTGAGAGAGGGTGAGTTAAGGCAAAATGAACATTTTGCTTGCTCTTAGAGAACTGCGCATGATGGTTTCTTAGCCTACTTCACTAGCACTTAATTTACAATGACCACAAATTTCTAAGGGTAGGCTAAGCAAAAGACATAAGGGTTACATGTTAAGTTGGTTGCCCATTGTCGTCGAGGATGGACAAAATCGTTATGGCACCAATGCAACGACATCATCTACACCAGGTGGATGTGCCACTTCCTCTTCCTATATCCTAATAATGACATAGTAAGACATTGGCATGGTCAGTCCATCTTCTTCTATGTCAATTGACCAATATGTAAACTTTAAAGATGTTAGTTCCCCCTATTATATGTCACTTTCATAATTGCCGCAAACTGATCCCTTTCAATTTAGGTCATTCATGTCACTTTTTGAAAATTTAACAATCTTTAATGCTAAGTATAATGGTAGGCTTTTTAAACCTAAGGGATCATTGCATTAGGCGTTTATGACCCCACAACAGTTAATTCCTTTAGTTCACTCCCCTACATTCGATTTAAATTTGCTACCTACTACCTTGTAAATAGCCTATTAAATCAAGAACATAAAAAACATGTGGAGCAAGGGCAACCCCAATGTATAAACTAAAGGGCTATTGTAGCATTGAAAGCCATATGTTTAATGTATATAATCAAATTAATTAATTTTTGTGTATTGTAGAAAATATACTCAATGATCTTAATTTAATTTATCAAGAATGTAATATGGTATCATTGGACTATAAAAGATCATAACATTATTTTTAATTCTCCATAAAGAATTTTTTTAGACATCTTCATACAATTTTCTTCTTTGTTCTATTTTCATTTATATCAATGACTGCTTCAATTATTGCTAGTTTATTAATAATGATTATCATTTAGTACATTAATAATATCTATTACTTAACAATTACATAATTAACACGTATTAATAACTAACATTTATTACTAACTATCATTTATTCCCATAAGCTATCGCGAGGGGATGTTCATGCCAAGTTGATGTCTTATTTTTTTAAAAAATGAAAACAATGAAGTTGGTGCCCTAGGGTCCAACATCATTGGAAATTAATAAAAGAAAATTAAATACAGAAATCAGTGTCATAGAGTTCGGTTTCTCTTAAAATGAAAAAAATATAGGTTTAATAATTTGATTGCGTATGGATTTGGGAAGATTTTTTGGTGAACAATAGGATTAGGCCCAAAAAGAAAAACACTTGGTTCAGCTTTTACGAAGGGCAATTTGGTCATTTAAGAGAAGGATTTTTCTTCTAATGGAAAACATAATTTGGATCCTTAAAATTAAGGAATGTTTCAAATATGTCCTTTTTTATCTTTCAGATAATAGTCCTTGCTTTATATCTACTTCTAATAATAAAAATAATTATAATTGATAATAACAATAATAATATTAGTAATGAAATTTAGAGTTATTACATCTTTTCTAAACTTTTTAATGAAATTTCGTATATATAAAATATTCACTCATTGCTCTTATTTCTATATTGAACTTTTAATCCAGAGAGGACATAAATAATAATAATAATAATAATAATAATAATAAATTATTATTATTATTATTACTTATTAATTCTCTTTAAAACTTTTAAGATAGAATAGTCAAAATTTTAATATCTTATTATGTTTATCTTGATTTTTAATTTCTTCATATTCTTTATATTGCATTTTTAAATTTCATCTAACTTTCCCTTCATATCTCAAAATTTCACTTTCACCCTTTACAATTTGCAATATTAAATCCCTAGTGACGTTTTTATTAGCTAGGATAGTCAAAAGCAATCAAGCATGATCTGCCGTCATCTGTAAAACGAAATCAATAGTGTAGCTCAAATGACATTTTTGTTAGATTTAAGTGTCAAATTGAGTTTGAACCCTATTTTTAAAGTCTTGGACATTTTTTGTTAAAAAAAAATTGTGAAAAAATAATAAAAAGCTATGATAAATGGTACAATTAACATAACATGTACTTAGATAAGTCAATTCAGTTTGTAGATATAAATAGTATCTCTTTTTAAATGCATGGACTCTTGAATAATTCAAATAGAAATTTAACTTCTAAACATAATACTAAAAAAGTAATGGAATACAATAAGGATTATCAACAGAATGGTAACAACAATTTTTTGGAGGAAGACTCCCATTAATCTAACTACAACCAGAGAATATGATTATATGGATGAGTAATAATTCATGTCAGCAACAATTTTACAAGTGATTACAAAGAAATCAACTTCCAAACAAAGTAGCTTTAGGTAAGGCAACAGGCCAACAATTCCTAATTGGTTACTATCTCCCACTAAAAGCAAGCCAAGGCAACAAGCTACGTACAATGATTAGGTAAACTAGTAGAGGGTGAATGGAGAAAATTAAAGACGACAAATGTTTTATAGTGGTAGAGTAAGATAGCAGCCAAGAATCGAGAGTCACTACTAATCTATCACTGCCACACACGATCCACGAAAGCAAAAAAAAAAAAGAAAAAGAAAATAGTAATAATAATAATACAGATCGAGAAGATAAGAAGAGAAAGCGACTTTTGAAGATATAGATAACTTTGTGAAAACACTGCCAATTGCAAAGGACCATGGGTCCCAGAAAGGATAGGGCTGACATATATTTGTTTCCATTCCCCTAAATTCCTGTTTTCCAGTAGAATACTCTGGCCTATCTTCTTGTCCGAATGGAAGAGGGCAAAGAAAGAGTATGTGTTACTAGTGGTACTGGCTTTATTGGTTCCTAGATCATCAAGAGACTCCTTGAGGATGGTTACTTTGTTAATGCCACCGTTAGATCTCACCCAGGCACACCATTTCTATCCAAATATGAAGTAAATCAAATCAACTATCAATTTATCTTCCGTAAAAACTTCCAGTATTTCCCCGAAGATTTCGTGGTGTCTGAATGGTGAAAGCTTGGTAATCTTCCGTGTCTAATTTTGTTTTTCCCTGTGGGGTTTGTCTTGTATATACAAAACCTTTATATATCTGTCTTCTGTCCAATTTAGAGAACCCTGTAAGATTTTATTCATTTAAGTAGTATTATTCCTCTCTTTCTTTCTCGCGGAAAGTGGATATTAGATGAAAACTTTTTAGGTAGATTGATTTATAAAAAGATAACGTAAACTAAATTACAAAAAGGCATATAAGAAGATAAATTATTTAATGGAATTTACTTTTAACCAGCTTTTATGTATATTTAAGAATCTGTGTGTAAGATTTGAGGGTGTCAATATGCTGCTTTTTAACCCTTGGATATCAATCTTTGTTTAAAGTTTGATATTTTTATATGACAAGATGCAAATCTCTAGAAAGTAATAGAGATAAAAATTTAAAGGTGGAACAGAACATCCTAAGACTTGCCCATTTTGAGATTGTTTCATATGCATAGGCTTTTGGAGAATTAATGGAAGTTTCTGCAATTTTAATAGCTGTTGCAAGCTGACGATTTTCCATTGCAGAACACAAGAAAGATGTCAGCTTCCTCACAAATTTGCCAGGAGCATCTCAAAAGCTACAAATTCTGAACGCAGACCTAAGCAACCCAGAAAGTTTTAAGGAAGCCATTGAAGGGTGCACAGGGGTATTCCATGTGGCTACCCCAATGGATTTTGAGGCAGGGGAACTTGAGGAGATTGTGACCAAAAGATCCATCGATGGAGCATTGGGCATTTTGAAGGCATGCCTGAGCTCAAAAACTGTAAAGAGAGTTGTTTATACCTCCAGTGCCTCTGCCCTTGCTTCCAAGGGCAGAGATGACAAAGAAATGGATGAGAGCTTGTAGAGTGATGTAGATTATCTTAGAACTCTGAAGACATTTCCATCATCCTATGTGATTTCTAAGACATTGACAGAGAAGGCAGTGCTTGAATTTGGAGAACAAAATGGATTAGATGTTGTGACTGTAATTCCCCCTCTCGTAGTTGGACCCTTCATTTGTCCTAAGCTTCCTGGCTCTCTTTGCACTAGACTCTATTTGGCATTTGGTATATGCTATAATTTGCAACATGTCACCTTAAATGTATGCCTAACATTAAGTCACAATCGTATGTGGTTATAAGTCTATTTTTGTCAATAAATTTTTGGTGTCTTTAAAAGAAAAAAAAATGTTGGAACCTTACCTCCTCCTTACGAGGATTGGATCTTTTCTAGTACCTTTGAAGAGAGAGACATAACTGCTTAAACCTAAATGGATCCACTTTGAGCGCATCCCACCATGGCTATTCATGTCTTTTGTAACAGCCAGGAAAAATAAAGAAGAAGAAAAGAAAAGGAAAAGAAAAAGCTGAAATTTTCAAAGGGCTGAAAATTCTAAGTCTTCTCGCCACAGCCCGGGCTATAGCGAATTCAGCTTCTCGCCATAGAGAGAAATGACCTAGCTATAGCGAGAATGCTATTCTCGCAATAGCGAAAATGCTCCTAGCTATAGCGAGTGTGGGCATTCCATACAAAAACCAGGGAGTTGCTCGCCGTAGTGACGCCATAGCGAAGGCAAAGGTCTGGAATAGACACGAGCTCGCTGTAGCGAGGGGCAATGGCTCGCTATAGCGAGAGCGGTCCAGAAAATGCAAGAAAAAGAGAATTGACTTTTTAAAAGCCTCTAAATCTCTTCTTTCTTCTTCTAACGGACTCAAGCTCACTCTAGGAGAGAGAAAAGGGCGGAGGAGAGAGAAAAAAGCTTAGAGAGAAGATGAAAGGGCAAGAAAGGTAAGGATTTCCATGGCTTTTTCTCTTAGTATGTTACTCTTCTCCCCTTCCCCTCTCTTTCCACGGTTTGGTTGTCAAAATAGTTAGGTCTTGAGTTTGGTTCAGAAGAGGGAGAGTGGGAAATCACCCTTAAGGGAGGTTAGAAGTTAAGTAGTCTTCTCTTTCTTGCTTTCCTTCTTAAGAGTATGAGAATTTGAGAAAGAGAGAGGATAGTTAATAGATTCTAGTGAGAGAAAGAAACTTAGTTTAAGAAGCTCAGTGGGGTTGATTAGAAAGAGATCCCTAGCTTAAGAATCAAGTGTTAAGAAATTAATTCCATGCTTCTTGTGTGGTTAGGCTCAAGAGAAGTCCCCCATCTAGAAGTGGTTGTGAAACCCACAAGGGAGGAGATAAGTGGAAAGAGAAAGTTGTCAATAGCTAATAAGATAGCTCTCTCCACCTTCTTTCATGCATAATTGTGTGTTTACATTGTCTTACTTGTATGTGTGTATGATATGAGTTATGAGAAGTGTGTTAGCATGATGATACATTATGAATTGAAATGATGATTTATGTGATTGTTTTGGTTTGCTTGAGGAATGGAAAAGCCAATAACCCTTTAGCCATGGTGAGGATGAGCCAAACCCTCAAGTTGGTTGAGACAAAAGTAAAGAGTCTCCCAAAAGTGAGGTTGACTCCCAAAGAGTAAGGGTTGAGTCCAAGAACCTCTCAAGAATGGGTGAGGCAAGTCCAAAAGCCACAAGTGAGTGGGTGAGGTTGATCCATGTACTTGGCAAGCTTCTAAATGTTATGTATGGCCTACTCACATGTTGAGAATGTCTTTCTTTTATGCATGGCCAACTCACATGTTGCAAATGTTTTCATTATGGTTTTATATGCTAACATGCCATACATGCATAGTGAGATTTGTTTGCATGCTATATATGTAAGATTGAATGAGAGATGAGCTACTGAGATTCTTTGAATCTCACCCTCCCTCTCCACCATCCAAACATGCTAGGTGGACCAAGTGAGACTAGAGATGGGAGCCACCAAGCATGAGGCTAGGGAGACCCATGAAGACTTGGCAAAGAGCTTCTTGTAAATATGTTATATATGAGATATGAAATGTAAAGTGACAATGTATATGATGTAGTCTCTAAGAGTATTTGCAAGTTAATGTATGTATGATGATGTATATATGAGAATGAGACCCATTTGAATGAGAAAGTAAGTTTTGAATATGGAAAGCTCAATATTAGTATAAGTCATATGAGTGCATAAGTGGACATGGGGTAGTGAGTTTCTCCAATCTGGGTTGCTAGACACTTGAGCCATGATTGATGGCCCCTAGAGATGCTTTCTCATGTGCTCAACGAGTCATAGAAGTAGAAAAACCAAGATTGGCCCCCATGAGCCCCATTTTTAGCAAAGAAAAGGCCTTTTTGCCATTAATGTCAAGAGTTAACCAAATGACCTCCTCTTGCTTTGAAATTTAACATGTGATTAGATCTTGGCTAGAGATTTTTGAGAATCTAAAGATCAAGTCATTTGGAGGTCTATAGAACTTTCTATGATTTTTCAAATTTGGCATCAGAAATTCGGATTTTCAGAAAACACTGTTCATTTGGTCAGTTTAGAAATCATGTGATTCGAGGGGTAAACGTAGTCCAATGGCTACGAAATTTTATACACAGAAACTAGATGGTCACAGTGACTTGTAGGAACTGGAAGCACCTCATTTGGAGTCTAGAAAGAAAGCTATGCAATTTCGAAGTTCCTGCCCAGTATCAGTCACTCAACCAGACCCGAGGTACTGTTTCATTAGTTTTCGGGAATTTGGCTTGGTGAACTGATCTGGAGATATTTTTCCTCTCTATCTAACATCCACATCTTTTGATAGAGATATCATTTGAAATCATTGGATTTTTGTGGAATTAGTTAGACAATTTCAAAGTCCATATCAGTAAACTGTGACAGTAACAGGACCCCCTCTGACCAGTGGACTATTTTTGATGTCAAATGCATGATACGTGAGATACTGAGACTTCTAAGTATTTTTAGCATAAAGTAGACGTCTTAATATTTCTAGAATGACCGAGATCATGCAGTTATGATTTTTCTGTGTTTAGTTATGAATTTCCAAACTTAGCCCAGAAATGAAGCAAAATCTGCCGAAAAACGAAATGACATGCCTCATATCCCTTTTTGCTTTCCATGAGTTTAAAGCATATTGTTGGGATTGAAATAAGTCTTAATAGTGAAATTAAGCATGAGGATGCATAGAAAGAGCTCACCCGATCCATGTGACATCAAAGAGAATATCTACCCATGCATATGACATAGAACAAGAATATGAACTAAGAGCAAATAACCATCCTTGTGTGCTTAGCATGTGCATATAAGTATGTAAGGCATGATGGGTATGAGCTAGAAGTTAAGGTGTTACATCTTTTCAATTATATCTTGTATAAAAGATGATCTTAATTTTTTTTTTTTTTACATTACATTGCAGGGATTGAACTTTTAATACTACTCATACCCTCACCTCATCCTTACCACTTGAGTTAATCCTAAGTAGTATCTTAATCCTTACTCCCATTACAGCAATGCTAAATCTTTGCAATTACTAATTATACTAAATTCATAGCCACTTGATTCTTAAAAGACCACTTTACATAGTTTTGTCTCTAGAAAAACAATAAAATGTAAAGTTGAATTCTCATTATTTTTATTTGGGTTTGATTTAGTCTTTCTACTTGCATATTGAAATTTTGTTTGGAAATTAGAGAGGTAGAAAAGGAAAGAAATTCAAAGAAGAGGAAGGAGAAGAGAAGAAAATGAATAGATGGTTAAATAGTAAATTTTATTCCTCTTATTTGGAAAATTTTTTAAATGAAAAAATTTTTAAATTATAGAGGAGGCATTTTGAAAGATTTTGGAAAGTTCATTTGAAAATCCTTCATCGACATCCTCTCCTTACTTATAACAAGTTCCTAAAAATGTGAAATATTTTAAAACTTTCACTTCCCATCCCTTCTTTACCATTGCAGTCCATCCAAACATACTTGAAGGACTAAATTGACTTCAAATTAAGAAATTTTACTATGATCAGTAATATTTTTCAAAGATTAATTTATGCATTTAGTCTTCTAAGTAAGATTACTAATTATGGTAAATTGAATGCAGATGGCAATGACCCATTCAGTTATCTCAAAACTCCTCTAGTGCATGTGGATGATGTGGCTAGAGCACATATATTTCTGTTTGAACATCCTAATCCGAAAGGGAGGTATAATAGTTCAGCATGTTTGGCAACTCTTGAAAAGGTGTTTGAAATTCTATCTGTTAAATACCCAGAAATTCAAATACCTACCATAGAGTGAGTTCTCATGTCCCTTTCCATGTTGTTTATAGACATGAAAATTTGATTCAAGTAACTAACTTCTCTTTGATCTTTTAACGATTATTTTGATCATTTCTCCTCTTATTGTAGCTCCTTAAAGGATATGAAAGGTCTCAAACTTCCTAATCTATCGTCAAAGAAGCTCATAGATGCTGGATTTGAGTTCAAGTATGGACTTGAGGAAATGTTCGCAGATGCAATTGAATGCTGCAAAGAAAAGGGTTATTTGTAGCTACGATATGTTTAAGTCTAATCCTTGTTTATAATATCATATCTTAATTGGCATTCTTGTCTCAGTTATTTTACTTTGTTCATCTTTCATATCTAAATAATTATGTTAGCTGTTGCTGGAGTGCACCACAGACAAGGAAACTGGCCAAAATGGGAAATGAACTTACAAAAGTTGATCTGATAAATGAAATAGTAGAATGGAGAAAAAGTGATCTCATTATATGGTTTAGCCTTTTATATAAAATTATTCTCTATCTTCTATCACCAACAACTCTTCAATGTCTTTTAGCTATTTTGACTCCAACTACTACATTGAATTTTGTTTTAACAGAATATGGACAAGATTTGTATTACTAACATGCTCATAAAGAGGGTGTCAGCAAGAAACAAAGTTTGATTACTTATGAAACAAGAGGCTTATTTGAATTTTAGGTAGGATGTTGATTTCAAAAGATTATAAAACAAAATGGCAAAAAAAGGGTATTTAAAGAAACAAGCTCAAGGAATGCATTTAGTGAAACAAGAGCTTGAAAAGTGGCAAAAAAGTCTTTAAGTTTAAAATTATGAAGGAGGATTCATAAAACTAGCAAAGGAAGCATTATCCTCATCATCATCACTCAAAAACACGAGTTTAAAGATTCCTAAAATGAGAAGGAAAAGATAGAAAATTAAAAAAAAAATGAGGGGCAGGGGCTGAAATAAAATCATGCACATGAGTTGAATTGGCACTTTGACAGAGAGATGCCTCTTCACTTGAAACACTAGTAAAAATACACACATGTGCACGCACATGTGCATATATATATATTTATATAGGATTTTTGGACAAAAAAAATTTATATGCAATATTATATATTTTTGTTATCAAATTTTTTAATTTAAATATGATAAATATATAATTATTCCTTTTGCAAAAACAGGCACATAGTATCAACCATATTAAGACCTAATAGTTTGAAACCATTATAAATTGATTAGTAAATTTATTTTCTAGCATTGACCTAAAAGTCAATTTATGAATGACACATGACATTTTATTTATTTCTTTATTATATTTTTAAAATAACTATTTAAGAAAAATTATTTTAAAATCTTTGTGAAAAAATTAAAGCAATATTCTTGATCACTTTTTGATAAATCCCAATATGACATCCTAACTTTTAATTCTTATGTCATAGATATGATAGATTATCATCATGACTCTCGAATTCATGTGCAGTAATATGATTATTAAATTTCATGAAATGGATATAAATTCATAAAAATAAAATTTTTTAAGTTTAATATTCAATAATTTCTTTATAAGTAATTTATTCTTAGATGTATAATATGGAAAGTAATTTTAAATAATAATAAGATATTGGTTTAGTTAGAATTAGCTAATAGACAGAAAGAGGAATCTCATTAAGACAAAGGAAGTGAAAGGGTCTTATTAAAAAAGTGAAAGGTGGCGATATGTAAAAAAGCTCAAAGGGAGCCCAGCCTGGCAGCCTTTTTGTAATGTATATGGCAGAAAAAGAAAGAAAGAAATGACATCAATATTGAGCAGCAAAAACCATTTCCCTTATTGAAGTCAAAATCCTAATTTTTTAAAAAAATTGAATACGCCAAAAGCTGATCCTATCCCATCACTGATAATACTAGTTGAGATGTGAACATCTCTCATCCGCCTCTCATGAAGATGCCTCACTAAGATGCGAGCCTTATTGGTTCGCATCTCAGCCTAACATGACTGAGACATGAACCAGTGTGGTTCGTGTCTCAGCGTGCCTAGTGAGTAGTCTGATATTCTACTCATTCACTCTTCTAAAAAAATTACTGAAGAGGAAGAAAAAATGGCTAAAAAGAGGTAGGAGGAGTAACTTTTTTTCATTATAAAAGCATGCTCTTTCTCTCATCTCCTTGCTTCAATTGTGAGGTAGTAAGTTTCATCATGTAACTCCATCTCAATTACAAAGTTTATGCTAGCTTGAAGCATAGTGGGGCAAAAGAAAGATTTGAGGTTTCTTTTTTATTAAATTTAATTTTTTGCTTAATTTTTCATTTGTAGAAAAATGACTTGAGGTATGTTTTTGTTTAATTTATATTTAATCATTTTAGTATTTGTTAATATATTTAGTTCCCTCACATTTTATAGTTTTATATTCAACAATATTTGATATTTTTTTTATATTCACAATGTGGAAAAAAATTATTTTGTAGTCCAACAGAAGAAAAAATTATAGTAAATTATAGATAAACTATTTGCTTATTATTTATTTTACAAAAATTGTGTGAGCTATTAACATCTTCTATTGGTTAACAACTTTTTACAGGTAAGAAATAATTTTTTATGATATAGTAATTGCATCTTTATATTTATATGGTTAATTTTCTATATTTATATTATTTGTCTATTGGTATTTAATTGAAAAAGAGTAATTTGGATATACAACTATAGTAATATGAAATTTGTTTTGTAAAATATTACTTATGCTTATTCTATTGATATTGGGCTAGTTCATTTATTTACTTTTTTATATTTTAGGAATATATATATTTTTGAATTTCTTAACCATCAAATTTAATAAAGGAAAAACACACTTATATGTAGATTTAATATTATATATATATATAATATACAAAATAATGATATAATTATATAATTAAAATAAATGTATAATGAAATAATATGTGAAAATATATTTAAGTATAATTTGATAAATGTAATTTTAAAAGATATTTGTTTATGAATAAAATGTTGATATAACTACTTATTATTTGAAATCAATAAATAAAGATATTGTATAATATATATATATATATGATATAAAAGTATATATAAGTAAATATATTGTAGTAAAAAATATATTTAAAAAAATACATATCATTAAAATTTTAGTATAAATAAATTCATGTATAAAATAAATTAATTAGAATATAATTATATATATTTTTTATTTATATACTATATAATAATTTATATTTGCAATTACAATTTTAATTATATAATTTTGACTCATTCTATTGTTTGCTTTTCGAGATGAGTATATATGCTTTAAAAATTTGCATGAAAGTAAAAGGAATAGTGTTTTAAAAGTTAGATTTATAGCTAAAGGTTGTCAAAGAAATAAAAGGGCTTGGTATATGATATTGGGGGTATGTCTTATAATATATTAGGATTCTATGTTTAAATATATTGATACTCAATACCTAGCATATTCTTACTCTTCTTATATCAACAAATTGTGAGAAATGAATTTATAACTTTATCTCAATAAACTCATAATGCCCAACTTGAAGATCAAAGAGTACAAATTGAATAGCTTCGACAAGAATTAGATGAATTTAAAAGTATTGTTCAACATCTATAATAATAATGTTATCAAGATAATATTGAACTAAGTTCTTTCTATAGGGCAGTTATTTCTCATTTAAATAATAAAGATAAAGATGATAAATTTAATCAGAACGAGGATGATTGGTAAATTTTGCAAATTTTATGTAGGATAAATTGTGTAATTAATTTTACATAAATTATTTTTTATTTAAATTTAATATTTTTATTTCATAAAATTATATATTATATATTTGGTTAATAAATTCCATTAGATATCAACTTATACTAGAGATATATATTGTAACAACCCTAACTCTGAATTATAATGATTAAAATTAATTACATAATTAATTATTATAAATCAAGGTTTAATGTTAGTACAATAGCTATTTAGCATCTATTCTATATCAAATTAGCCCAAGCGTAGAGTTTCTCACACATGATCTTAACTCATGCATGTTCGTCCACTTGTTTTCCCTTATCCTTACACAAGGAGCTTTCACCTAAAATTATTAGCCTATAAAATGAGGTGAACTATGAATCTCAGTAACTAAGGGAAAATTCTATTCATATGTTCCAAATTAATTAACATATGTGCATATTAATCAAATAAGTATTAGAAACATCTGTTATATCAACAAATGAAATAGTTAAGATACCAATAACTACTATCCCATACTAATAATAAAAAATAACATGTTAAAGGCCAATAATACTGGGAAAGGCCCATCTATCGCACGACCTCCTTAATGCGCACAACTTTGGCTCAATGAATTCAGGGGTCTAATCACAACCCGGTGCCCGATTCAAATACAGGTGATAGTTGTACCACAGTTCCACCATTGACAGACATAAGGTCCAATTATAACAATCAAGTAGCTAACCAATTATTTAGTATAACACCATCAATTCTAGCTCATTTCATAACATTCATAAGCTCCACATCATTATTTCCATAAGAGCACATGAAAAAGGGACAAAAAATGATGGGTTTATTTGCATTGCATTATACTTAAAAATTGCAATCGGTGTCACGTGGATCATGTGTGCTCATGCTATGCATCCTCATATTTAAATACATCATTACAACTCATTTGCATCACAAAATCATGCCCATAACTCATGGAAACCGAAATGGAGCATGAAATGGGCTTGTTTAATTTCGGCTAGATTTGCTCCTTATTTTGACCCAAATTTGGAAAATCATAACTAAATCTAGAAAAATCAAAATCATGTAATCTTGGTCATTCTTGAAATATTATGATGTCTACTACACACTAAAAATATGCCCTAGTCATAATATTCATCATCCAAGATGTTTGACGTTCAAAATGGTCCAAAGGTCAGACTAAATTCTGAAACTATCACAGAATTCTGCAGAAAATTTTGAAAATGTCCAATTAATTCCAGAAAAATCCAATCCATACAAATGATATTAATATAGAAATATGTGGATGTTAATTAGAGATTACAAATATCCCCAGATCAGTTTATCAAGCCCATACTCCAGAATTCGATGGAACATTACTTCTAGTCAGGCAATTTACTGATACTAAGCAGAAACTTCAAAAATTCATATCTTCCTCTCTAGACCTCCAAATGAGGTGCTTCTAGTTGGCACAAGTCACTGTGATTTCCTAATTTCTCTGTATAAAATTTTGTGAAAATTGGACATCATTTGAATCTCAGATGACAGAAAACAATTTTGGACCAAATGAATAGTACAACAGACTAAATCCATAAAATTTGCCAATTTCAAAAAATTATCAAATATTTTATAGACCTCCAAAAATTATAATCTTTAGCTTTCCAGAAAGCTTTTAATGCGACCTAATAATTTGTCAAATTTCAGATTAAGACTAACTCATTTGGCGAAAAAGTGATATAGGGTTCCATAATGGTCAAATTTAGCTCCATATGAGGTACCAAACTTGCCAAATGGTCTTCCCTTAGTGTTGGAACCTTTTGGGCAAGTCTAAAAGTATATTTAAGACTTGTGTGAGCTACCCAAATAGTTCCAAACTTCATGCATCTCATTTTGGCTATTCAACCCTCACTTATACACATATTCATCAAACTTTAAATTCTCATTCTATAGCCTTACATATTCAAAACATGGGCTAGTGGTCATACATCATACTCATACATCTAAACATTACATAATAGCATATTTATACATGTCTCAAGGGTCATAGACCATTTACAACATCATATATATCATATGGTACAATCATGGTCTTAAAGTGGCAAAAGCTAAACATATGATTGCCAATCTCCTTCCTTTAGTGTTGTCGGCTCCCATTAGCATATCCACTTAGTTCACCTAGCATTTTAGAGCATTGGAGAGGAGGGGATGAGATTCAAAGAATCCCAATAGCTCATCTCCCATTCAATCACACATAATATGTGCAAAGTAAGCTTTGCAAATGCATGCATGGAGAAAATAAAAGCCATGGATATTTTAAAAGCAAGCTTGACATGTGAACAACTCATACAAATCATTCAAGAGCCCACCAAGTGGTTGGATTGGCCTGACACTTCTCCTCATAGATTTTGGACTTGCTTCACCCATTCTTAAGCACTTTGGATTCAACCATACTCTTGGGAACTCACTTTGCTTTTGGGAGACTCTTTGTTTTGTCTCAACCAAGTTTGAGGGTTCTTGGCTCATTCCCACCCAAGGGACGAGTTCTTGGCCTCTCGTCACTCAAGTAAACTCATACAATATCATGAATTCATTTAAAACATAACACGGCATCAAGAGTCATAGCACATAAAGGCATGCTAGCATACTTTTCATAGCTTGAAAATATATATATATACACATTCTAAAACAAGTTAAACATACATCCATGCATGAGAGAAGGTGGAGAGAGCTACCTTGCACACAATCACACAGAGAAATTGTACTACGTTTCTCACTTTTTTTTCATTTTCAGAGAACCGATATTACATTTCTCCTCCCTTTAAATAAATTTGTCCTCGAAATTTGGGATGCAATTACTCTTACTCTTTCCTTTTCTAGCTAACTGCTCTTTTCTTTCCCTTCTTCCTGACTCTATAAGCTTTCTCAGCAATTTCATTCTTTCAAATTTTCTCTTAGCCAGGGAACTTTTATTACTAGCTCTTAGTAAGAGTTCTATTGCTCTCAAATACTAGTTAGTTCTTTTCTTAAGGGAAAGGAATTTTGAACTCTAGAGGCCTATCTTGGGAGAGCTTACTAATCATGTCGGGTTAATGTTAACCCATTCACAGGATTAACATTTCTTTCTGTGGACTTGTTTACACTTCTCGGGAGATAACTTATTTCATATCACGTCTCCCGTATCTTCTCTGAATGGCTTCTCATAATATCTCATCATCTTTTCTAATCATTAGAGCCATAAGAGGTTTTTGTCTGTCTGCTTATTTATATATTCTGTCCACTATTTATCTCTACGTTCTTTCTTACCAGCTCATCCCATGATTACAATTCACATTCCTTTTCATAGGCCTTATATCTCAATTACTTACTGGGATTACAACTCTTTTGAGGAGTTTCTGCTTTCAATAATCCCAACTTTTCTGTTTACTACTACATCTATTTCTATAGGCCGAGACTTTTCTCACTTTCTTTGCTCACTTATAGTGGCATTATATAGTTCTTTATTTGAACACCGATAAGCCTAACATACGTATCTCATATTAGCACTAAAGATCTACTACCACTGACTACTGCTGAGTTCTGGTGGGATGCTAGCTATTCTCACAGTTTTGCTTACTGGGGATGTACTGTATCACTTACCTCATGTACAAACTACACCTGACCCCTTTCTGAATACATAAGTTAGCATGCGGGGATCTCTCTATCCCTTGGTTAGGGCTGCTGTCTACTAAGCAGTGGTTCATCTAGCTTTAACTCTGGAAAGCTAATTTATTACTTTCTTCATCCCATACACTATGCTCATCTCTAAAGAGAGCTAGTCAGTGGACTAATTGTCTGAGTAAAACCTTCATGTCTCTGTGGCAATGATCTACCAGACTTAGGAGGTCTGTAGCCTCTGAGACAAAAGTTAGCTGAAACTGTACTAGTCCCTAAGACTAACTACTCTATAAAACTATCTCAAGCTGTCATCTCTACCAGAGATGTATCATGCTGTGGCTAGGGCTCTCTGTAACTCTGTGGGATCTACTGTGACCCCTAGGTCTACTGCGACCTTTCAGAGCCCTGCTAGGGTTTATTGCAACCCACTGTGCTATGTTGGGATCTATTGCGATCCATCTCTAGGAGACATCAAAGCCTAAGATCACTGTATCTGACAGTAAAATACATGCTCACTAAGTCCAGTTACCATCACTCATAATAGCTGAGGTTAAACTCAAAGGTACATCGTGCTCTTCATGCGAAGTGGGTTTTGTATCATTTGGTTTTCTAAGATCCCATTATACTGATACTAGGGAGCATTTTAATTTTCATTCATCGCTCCTCATAAGATCCTCAGATTCCCACTTCAACTCTTTTTTGCTTGGGCTTTCTTTTCTTGCTCTATTGACTTACTTACTTATATATACTCATTTTAGCCCTCCTCTCATATCTTATATTTTCTAGCTATACCCATGCTCTGCTTTTAAGTGCTTTGGCACTAGGGCATCTCACACACTGAGTGTGGTGAACATCTCTGGCAGGAGAAAGGCTATACACTAGTTCTTATTCATTTCATTTACATATATTATAAAGGACTCAGGCTATGTATGTTGAGTCTGAACATTTTCTACTAGGGATTCCTTTTTGCATGCTTTTCTCATTATTCTAATATGACTGGAATCCCTTTATCTTTCTTTTCTGACTCATCTCATTATCTAGCTAACTAGGATACCCTTTAATTATTGAGACACTTTGGTGATTGATGTCATCGCTTGCTATGCACTCAAGTTACATTACTATTAGGTTAATTAGGCTTAATATCATGCAACCATCGTTGCAAGCAAATCATAACATCAAACACTAATACACGGGTGCCTCATGACTGAGCTCAAAGACATTATTGCTTGTATATTGCGAGTTTCCTAATAATCTAAAGTATCCTTCTTTTACTTTTCTCTATCTGCCCTATTCTCGTAGAGTGCTCAAGGAAAATAGGATTCTTCCTCTACTATATCCCAAGATCTCTTTGTATTGCCTTGCTATTTTTCTTCAGGTGCTATCATGTTAGAAAGGAATCTACGCCAAGGACAAGTGTGCTTTTTTAAATACTCAAGCACCTTAACTGAATATCTAATATGTCCTCAACTTGATTACTGTCATGTCTTCTCTTTCTACCTTTCTCATCCTCTCACTTAGGAAAAGAATGTTTTACTACTAGCTATTTCTGTTACTAGTTCAAGTCTCTTTATGCTCAAGAGCACCTGTATTTCCTTGGGATTCCTCCACTTATTCACTTGCTGTCACATCAAGGGGGCCTACTTTTCACTCATACTCTTACTCTACTGTTAGCTAGACCATCCCTCGGTGAGAAGGATTCTATTCCACATAATCCCAAGAATTTCATTCTATGGCACTCTTGGCTTACACTGTTCTCTACATAAAACGAGGCTCGCCTTCTTAGGTAGTCTTTAGTTCCCTCGAGCTTCCCTGAGGGTACTAAGGCATTAACTATCTGTCTCAACTTATTTCTACGTTCAGATCAGAGCTGAGCTTTCTCTTTGTTCAGTCTCTTTAACCTTATCCCCAGGAGCACAGTATGCTATTTCTAGGGTTCTGCTAACTCAGTCTAGAACACATCCTTTCAATGTCTGGATTCTACCTCACTGAAGCTCGTGCTCTACTGGGTGCTCTAATCACTCATGTGCCTTAACCCCATATCATTCTGATATTAGGGAGCTCGTTTGACTAATTTTCATACCCTTATCTCTTTACCTTTCTAGTTTAGCTTACTCATTTAAGCTTACTCATTTAATCATGACTAAAGCGAGGGTATCCTTTCTGTAGCTAATTTCGCAACTCTTCCTTGCTTCCTTTGTTATTATACTTTATGACTCAAGGGGTCTATCTAGGGTAATTTACTAACCATTACTAGGTGGTTTATCTGACATAAGGATTAGTAAGCTCTCCTAGGATAGGCCTCCAGAGTCAGAAATTTCTTTCCCTTATGAAAAGAACTAACTAGTATTTGAAAGCAATAGAGCCCTTACTAAGAGCTAGTAATAAAAGTTCCTTGGTTAAGAGAAAATTTGAAAGAATGAAATCGCTGAGAAAGCGTATAGAGCTAGGAAGAAGGGAAAGAAACAAGTAGTTAGCCAGAAAAGAAAAGAGTAAGAGAAAGTATACCCCAAATTTTGAGGACGAAATTTGTTTAAGGGGGAGAGAAATGTAATATCTGGTTCTCTGAAAACTAGAGAAAATATGAGAAATGTAACGTACAGTTTCTCCGTTAACGAATGAAACTCACTAGATATAAAAGGAAGTCCCCCCAGATGATATAGTTAAGGTCCTAAAAAAATTTGGGAAGCATTCTAGACTCCTAAAAATGAGAATTTTAGGCTCAAAAAGAAGAAAAAATAGAGCTAGAATAAAGAAACAATTTCTTACAAAAAGCTTATGAAACGTAATGGCATTTCATAATTTTAAGAAAATTTTGGAATTCACATAGGAGGGCTTTTTAAATGAAAATTTTGAATTCTCCAGGGTTCTTAGAGGCCTTGAAAACCATGGAAAGTCCCGGGACAGTTAAAACCCCTCCGGTGGACATTTTCTAATGTCAGTTGACTTGAACTTTGATTGATTTATTTGGGAAGGTTTTAGCTCCAATTTTGAGTAATTCCAAAGGCAAATTACTAAATTGGGAACCTAAATTTTATAATGGAAAAGACGGTTCTAAAAAAGGAGCTAAAACGAAGGAGAAATGAAAATGCCAAGAACGAAGGGCAAAATGAAAATTTTTTAGAAGTGTAACTTCCTCCCACCTATATATGTGATGAGCCCTTCTTCTCCCCTCATTATGCACGACCAAGTTCTG
The DNA here is from genome assembly GCA_026724425.1 of Erythrophleum ivorense. NCBI lineage: Eukaryota > Viridiplantae > Streptophyta > Magnoliopsida > Fabales > Fabaceae > Erythrophleum > Erythrophleum ivorense. The sequence goes on from JAIUCV010001233.1 coordinate 117,852, forward strand.
CCCAAAACCAAAGGAAAACCTTAGGGAGAGTGGCACACAAGAGGAAGGCAAAGAGGAGGAGAAATCAAAGGCTTAAGGTATGGAAATTAGTAGTTTTTCATGCTCTTTCTCTTCCAACCCTCTTCTCCTCCATTCTCCTTTGTTTCCTATGATTATAATGAAGTTTATAAATCTGTTTTAGGGGAGAAATTGAGGGGAAATTTCGGATTTGAAGAGAGGAGCTCAAAGAACACAAGATTCAAGTGAGAAAAAGCAAGAAAACAAGGTAATTTTTCTTCCTATGGTTGTCATTTTTGGTGCCTTTCTCCACCATTTCGCCCTACTTGAGAAAATCCTAGGAGGAGATGATTTTTAGGGAGAACCAAGCATGAATCTAAGGAAAAAGGGTGTGAAGATTAAGAATATGCAAAGGGAATTATCAAAAAACCATTGGATTTCAATATGCAAGTTCTAGGGTTGAATGGCCAAAATGAGATGCATGAAGTTTGGGACCATTTGGGCAGCTCACAAAAGTCTTAAATATGCTTTTAGACTTGCCCAAAAGGTGCCAACACCAAGGGAAGACCATTTGACAAGTTTGGTATCTTATATGGAGTCAAATTTGACCATAATGGAACCCTATATTATTTTTTGGCCAAATGACCTAGTCTTGATCTGAAATTTATTGTGCAATTAGGTCTCATTGAGAGCTTTCCGGGAAGCTAAAGATCATAATTTTAAGAAGTCTATAGAATATTTGATGAATTTTTGAAGTTGGCAAAATTCATGGTTTCTAGTTTGTTGCACTATTCATTTGGTCTGAAAATTGTTTTCTATCACACAAGGCTCAAATGATGTCCAATTGCCACAAAATTTTATACAGAGAAAGTAGATTATCACAATGACTTGTACCAACTAGAAGCACCTCATTTGAAGGTCTAGAGAGGGAGATATAAATTTTTGAAGTTTCTGTCTAGTATCAGTAATTTTGCCTGACTGGAAGTACTGTTCCATTGAATTCTGAAGTCTGGGCTTGATGAATTGATTTGGAGATATTTTTCCCTCTATCTAACATTTATAGATTTCCATATTAGTATCATTTGCATGGATTGGATTTTTTTGGAATTAATTGGACATTTTCAAAGTTTTCTACAAAATTCTATGACAGCTTCAGAATTTAGTCAGATCTCTGGACCATTTTGGATGTCAAACATCCTCTGTGATGCATGTTATGATATGGTCATATTTTTAGAATGAAGTAGACATCCCAAGCTTTCCAGAATGACTAAGATTGCATGATTTTGATATTTCTAAATTTAGTTATGATTTTTTAAATTTTGGCCAGAAAATGGAGCAAATCTAGCCGAAATTAAATAAGCTCATTTCATGTTTCATTTTAGTTTCTATGAGTTGTGTGCATGATTTTGTTATGTAAATGAGTTGTAATGATGTATTTAAATATGAGAATGTATAGTATGAGTTCACATGGTTCAAGTGACACCGAAATGAATTTTTAGATATGACGCAAAGCAAAATTAATCCTATTCTCTTTGCTTTTTCTATGAGAAGCCTATATAAATCATGATAGAATGCTTATGAATAACATGAAATGAGCTAGAATTTATGGTTTTATATTTATTAGTATCAGAGCTGGGTTACTCATACTTGTTTAGGAATCATCATACAAAATCAGATTTTACAATGTGCAATTAAAACTCTAGAACTGGGATCATTAAAAGCAGAAATTCCTTAAAGGAGCTATAATCCTAGTAAGCAATTGTGATACGAGGCCTATTACAGAAAGAGATATAAATTGCAATCATGGGATGAGCTAGTAAGAAAGAACACAGAGATGAATAGTGGACAGAACATGTAAATAAATAAACAAACAAACAAAAACCTCTAATGGCTTTAATGATTAGAAAAGATGATGAGATATTATGAGAAGTCATTCAGAGAGGATCTAGAAGACGTGATATAAAAGAAGTTACCTCCTGAGACGTGTAAATGAGTCCACTAAAAGAAATGTTAATCCTACGAACGGGTTAACATTAACCTGACCTATACCAATAAATGTAACACCATCAATTCTAGCTCATTTCATAACATTCATAAGCTCCATATCATCATTTCCATAAGAGCACATGAAAAAGGGACCGAAAATGATGGGTTTATTTACGTTGCATCATACTTAAAAATTGCAATCGGTGTCACGTGGATCATGTGTGCTCATGCTATGTATCCTCATATTTAAATACATCATTACAACTCATTTGCATCACAAAATCATGCCCACAACTCATGGAAACCAAAATGGAGCATGAAATGGGCTAGTTTAATGTCGGCCAGATTTGCTTCTTATTCTGACTAAACTTTGAAAAATTATAACTAAATTTAAAAAAATTGAAATCATGCAATCTTGGTCATTCTGGAAATATTAGGATGTTTACTACATAATAAAAATACGCCCTAGTCATAATATTTATCGTCCAGGATGTTTGACATTCAAAATAGTTCGAAGGTTAGACTGAATTCTGGAACTGTCATAGAATTTTGCAGAAAACTTTGAAAATATTCAATTAATTCCAAAAAAATTCAATCTATACAAATGATACCAATCTGGAAAGATGTGTATGTTAACTAGAGAGAAAAAATATCTCTAGATCAGTTCATTAAGCCCAGACCCCAGAATTCGATGGAACAATACTTCTGGTCAGACAATTTACTGATACTGGGCAGAAACTTCAAAAATTCATATCTTCCTCTCTAGACCTCCAAATGAGGTGCTTCTAGTTGGAACAAGCCACTGTGATTGCCTAGTTTCTTTATATACAATATTTTGGAAATTGGACATCATTTGAATCTCGGATGACAAAACAATTTCAAACCAAATGAATAGTGCAGCAGACCAAATCCATAAAATTTTTTAATTTTGAAAAATCATCAAATGTTCTGTAAACCTCCAAAAATTATGATCTTTATCTTCCCAAAAATCTTTTAATGAGACCTAATTGCATGTCAAATTTCAGATTAAGACTAACTCATTTGGCCAAAAAGTGACATAGGATTCCATAATAGTCAAATTTGGCTCCATATGGGGTACCAAACTTGCCAAATGGTCTTCCCTTAGTGTTGGCACCTTTTGGGCAAGTCTAAAAGTATATTTAAGACTTGTGTGAGCTGCCCAAATGGTTCCAAACCTCATGCATCTCATTTTGGCCATTCAACCCTCACTTATACACATATTCATCAAACTTTAAATTCTCATTTTATAGCCTTACATACTCAAAACATGGGCTAGTGGTCATACATCATACTCATACATCTAAACATTATATAATAGCATATTTATATATGTCTCAAGGGTCATAGACCATTTACAACATCATATACGTCATATGGTACAATCATGGTCTTAAAGTGGCAAAAGCTAAATATATGATTACCAATCTCCTTCCTTTAGTGTGGTTGGCTCCCATTAGCATATCCACTTAGTTCACCTAGCATTTTAGAGCATTGGAGAGGAGGGGATGAGATTCAAAGAATCCCATTAGCTCATCTCCCATTCAATCCCACATAATATGTGCAAAGCAAGCTTTATAAATGCATGCATGAAGAAAATAAAAGCCATGGATATTTTAAAAGCAAGCTTGGCATGTGAACAACTCATACAAATCATTCAAGAGCTCACCAAGTGTTTGGATTGGCCTCACACTTCTCCTTATAGATTTTGGACTTGCCTCACCCATTCTTGAGCACTTTGGACTCAACCATACTCTTGGGAGCTTACTTTGCTTTTGGGAGACTCTTTGTTTTGTCTCAACCAAGCTCGAGCGTTCTTGGCTAATCCTCACCCAAGGGAAGAGTTCTTGGCCTCTCCTCACTCAAGTAACCTCATACAAACATCATGGATTCATTTAAAACATAACATGGCATCAAGAGTCATAGCACATAAAGGCATGCTAGCATACTTTTCATAGCTTGAAAATGCATATACACACATTCTAAAATAAGCTAAACACACATCCATGTATGAGAGAAGGTGGAGAGAGCTACTTTGCACACAATCACACACTTTTTCCTTTGGATTCAAACCTCCTCTTTCAGCCACACATCCATAAATTGGTGGAGATAGTTTCTCTTAGCCTAAATACAATTTATGGGAGCCAATTAGGTTCATGAAATATATTCTAAGACTACATAACTTGGTAAAACACTAGATGACTCTATAAGCTCCATTATGGTCCATATTGGCACCTAATAAAGCAACACCTTTCAAACAATTTCTAGGCCTCATTCTTTCCTCTCAAATGTGATTCTTGACTCCTTTTAAGCCTCTTGGAGTCATCACATCATTACAATAAAAGGCCTAGCACCATGTTGCTTATGACAACCCTCTCTTCTAATCATTGTAATTATGATTAAATATACTATTAATAATTAATTATCAAGGTTTGAGTGGTTACAATTTATCACATTATGAAAATATGGGAAAAATTTGAACCTTGATGTTAGGGTCATCACCATACCACCTCAACAAAACAAAATCTGCATAAAAGAAATCCTACTACCATAAGGGGTTTATGATTCAACCGTCCACAAGTTTCAATACCCAATAACCTCCCACAAGTGTTCTTATATCTTCTCTTACCATTACCGTTGAAGAAATTAGGGTTTCTAAGCTAAAAGGAGCAGGTTGGGGACTTGCGCCGCGGCTTATGCCTTCCCCGCTGTGGCCAAGTTACTCTCTGGAATCACTGGGCAAATTTCACAAATCTTGCCACGGTGATAGCCACGGCGAGTTAGACCTTCGTGGCGGCCAGCCTACATGGTGCCATGGCAGAAATGCTTCCTGGATCTCCCATTCTCCACCCTTATGATTCTCGCCTCGACGCAATATATTTGCGCTGCGGCAAGTTTTGCTACTGGGTAACTCTTAATTAATTTCTTCGACTCGCACCGCGGCGAGTTTTTCTTCTATCACCCACCTAGTCAATTTTTTCCACTTTGCACCGCGGCGCTCCTCGCCACTGTCACTCCCTGGGCCAATTTTCTTCCCTTGTGCCACAACGGGATTGGTTATGCTGCGGTGCCCTTTGGATCTGTCTCTCATTTGGCCATGGCGAAGCCTTCTTAGCTGCGGCGAGACTCCCTCCTGTGACTACATTACCCAAATTTTACCCCCTACACTCTAAATCTTATCTTAGAAACACTCCAGGTCCACCTTCCCTTATTTTATGTGATTGTAATGGTGTTTATCTACCCTATTTACCCATCAATCCATCCATTACCATTGCAAAACTTAAATACTACTTCCTACTTGCCCAACTAGCTCGGATCAGCAAATTTATGAATATATGGCAGCAAGAACACATGCATTAGCAGCAATTAACATCCCATGCACATTCCATAGAGATTCCATTCAACAATAGCTTATGTCCGCATTCAAGGCATCATATGACTACAATTCCCATATGGTAATTCATATCACAATTTTAACAAAACTATATGTATGATACTATAAGTTCATACATTAATATTCAACTATAATGAAACTTAAATCCTTAATGGTTACATTTCAATCAAACAAAATATGAACGCTACACTTGGCAACATAAATACATGATGATGCTATATAAACTAATAACAAAATTGTATCTTTACTAAATAAGCTAGCCTAAGTGTAGCCTTTTCCCATATGTTGGAGCTCATGGATTTTCATCCACTTGCTTCCCTTTATCCTTACCCGAAGAACCTTCACCTGAAATGTTAATCCTATGAAACGGGATAAGATATAAATCTCAGTAACTAAGGCAATTCCATCATATATCCAGTTTAATTAGCATATATGCATGAATCAAAATCAACATCATAATCATATCCATCATATCAGCAAATGAAGCAATTAGGCTATCATGATTACTATCCCATACTAGCAATCATATTATCGTATGTTAAAGGCCATTAACACCGGGAGAGGCTCGTCCACGACACCTACTCTATATTGAGCACAACCAAGGCTCTGTGCATTTGGGGTTTGATCATAACCCGGTGCTTGATCGAAGCACATGCTGGCAGCCGCACCACAGCTCCACCATGGACTCACAAGGTCCAATCACAATTCAACAGATAGCTAACCAATTCATTCAACATTTCAAATAATTCATATACACAACATATGAAATTAAATCAAATATATACATGGAATTGATATAACCTGGTTACCTCACTTGTAGATAACTTTGCGACAGCCACCACAAATTCCAAATTCGGATTAGAGTGTCCTTCACCGAAAAACTCAATATTCCACCCAAAATCCTAAGCAAATTCGTACAGAATTAATACCCATTTTATAAATTAGCTATGGAGGTCTTAAATTAACAAATGAAGCATCAAAATGGAGGGTTTAAACTCACCCAAGGTCAGCCCTAACCTCAACCTACGAATTTCACTAAGAAAATCCCCAAATTCCCACATTCCAAATTTTGGGTAGGGTGAAAATACTCCAAATGAAAAACTAATTAGACCAAATTAAAGAGAAAGATGAGGGGATTAAGTTGTATAACTATTACCTTAGCTAATTCTTGCTCTAAATATGAGAAAATGCAGAATTCTTGCCCCCAACCTTAGCCTCCTTCTCAACCTCCGAATTTTGAGATGTGTTTTATGTTTCAGCAAGTGTGAGGAAGAGGCTGATGTATTAGGGTTTTAGTTAGGTTTAAGTTAGGTCAAAAATGGGTCATGGGTTGCTCTAAGGTCCATCTCCATTTGGGCTTCAGATTTTAAGTTGTTGGGCTAGTTTCAAAGTGTTGGGTTGCTGAAATTCAATTAGGCCAGACTAAGTTTTAAAAGCCCCAAAGGTTTTAGGTCTGTACAAGGGTTATTGGGCTAAGTATAAGAGCCTATATAAGGTGGGTATTGGACCTCCATCACATTGGATCAAATTGGGTCTGCACTTAGCTTATTGGACCTCCATTAGCCTCTTATCATGACCTCTTACATTAATTTGGGCCTAGATGAAATTTCTCTCCCAATTAAATCTCAAACCCATATTAATAAATTTACTTTTTTAAAATCTCCATTTACTTAACTTGCCTAATTATTCCATATTAATTATACCTAATTAATCTAATCTGTGATTAACACCTTAACTAATTATGGGGTGTTACATTGCTTCTTTTAGGTCACATTATGGAACCTAAGGCACCAAATCAATTTCTATGAGTTCTAAATTTTTTCCAAGGCCTCCCTTCATTTTCATTTACTAAATATGACTCAAGAATAGCTTTAAAAAAATTTAAAACTCTCCCTAGCTAGGATAACCCATCTAGGCCAAGGCTATGAAGCATATTGGGTTCCATGGAGCTTTCTTTGTTTTTTCAAGGGAAGAAGCATATGGGGAGCCTCTTAGGGATCTTGGGAGCTCATTTAAACTCTTACTTAGGCCTAGGAATCATCATACAAAATCAGATTTTATAAAGTGCAATTGAAACCCTAGAACTTGTATCTTGAAATTTAATAGTTTTTTGATAATTCCCTTTGCATATTCTTAATCTCCACACCCTTTTTCCTTAGATTCATGCTTGGTTCTCCCTAAAAATCATCTCCTCCTATTGTTTTCTCAAGTGGGGCAAAATGGTGGAGAAAGACACCAAAAATGACAACTATAAGAAGAGAAATTACCTTATTTTTTTGCTTTTTCTCACTTGAATCTTGTGTTCTTTGAGCTCCTCTCTTCAATTCCGAATTTTTCCCTCAATTTCTCCCTTAAAACAGATTTATAAACTTCATTATAATCATAGGAAATAACGGAGAATGGAGGAGAAGAGGTTTAGAAGAGAAAGAGCATGAAAAACTACTAATTTCCATACCTTAAGCCTTTGATTTCTCCTCCTCTTTGCCTTCCTCTTGAGTTCCACTCTCCCTAGGGTTTTCTTCTGGTTTTAGGCAGAACTTGATCGTGTACAATGAGAGGAGAATAAGGACTCATCATATATATAGGTGGGAGGAAGTTACACTTTTTAAAAATTCTTATTTTGCCCTTCATTCTTGGCATTTTCGTTTCTCCTTCGTTTTAGTTTCTTTTTTAGAACCGTCTTTTCCATTATAAAATTTGGGTTCCCAATTTAGTAAAATGCCTTTGGAATCACTCAAATTGGAGCTTAAACCTTACCGAACAAATCGGTCAAAGTTTGGATCAACTGACGTTGGAAAACGTCCACCGGATGTCCCGGGGCTTTCCATGATTTTCAAGGCCTCTGAGAACCTTGGAAAACTCAAAATTTTCATTTAAAAAGCCCTCCTGTATGAATTCCAAAATTTGCTCAAAATCATGAAAATGCCATTACGTTTCGTAAGCTTTTTGTAAGAAATTGTTTCTTTATTCTAGCTCCGTTTTCCTTTCTGTCTGAGCCTGGGATTCTCATATTTAGGAGTCTAGAATACTTCCCAAATTTTTCAGGACCTTGACTACATCATCTGGGAGGACCTCCTTTTGTATCCAGTGAGTTTCGCTCATTAACGGAGAAACTGTACGTTACATTTCTCACTTTTTTATTCATTTTTAGAGAACCAAATATTACATTTAGCATTCAAAATTATAAAATTATACAACAATTATCATATTAACAAGGAATATATGCAAGAAATTAAAGTAAACCCCAACTATCTTACTTAATTGCTTATGGTTCTAAAGTCAATATGAGTTTTCACATGGCTAGAGGTCCTAGATGAAATCAAAGCATATTTTAGATACTAACTTTAGCATAAATCAAAACCCAACATTCCTAGCATCTTAAACATCTAAAAGGCACTTACCTAAACTCTAATGAAATTCAAATTCAGAGGTAAGCTTTCTCAAACTAGAAACTTCAAGATTTCTCTGAAATTTCTAGGTAATTTTGCATACAATTAGAGCCCATAACATAAGTAAGCCATTTGAGTCTCAAACCAATAAAAAGCACATCAAAATAGGGGAAGTTACTTGCCTAACAAACCTTCTATCCTCAACATTTGAAAATCCACCATGAAGGTACCAAACAACAAATTTCAGATTTGGATTTAAGGTGAAAATACTCCAAACAAAAAAATTAATTAGGCCAAATTGAAGAGAAAGAAGAGAGGATTAAGTTTTATGTAGGTTACCTTAGCTGAATCTTACTCTAGAAGGGAGAAATGGTAAAAATATGCTACTAACCCTAGCCTCTTCCTCTAAGGTGTGAAAATGAGCTTCACTTAGGTTGGAAATGAAATGGTTTGTAGAATAGGGAATGGAGACTGACTAAGTTAAGGTTTAAGATGGCTTTGGTGTAACACCATAATTTCCTAACTCAATCTATGCTACTTTCATGTCGCATGTCATGCATTATGCAAGAAGGTAGGAAAAATGACATTAAAATAATATATTATTTTAGCGTTGCGTCGCGTATAAAAATTTCGTTCGGTGTCACGTAGATCATATGAGCTTATGTACATATTCTCATATTTAATTACATGAATACAATTAATTTCCATTATTAAAAGTGGCTCACAACTTGTGCAAACCAAAGGGAAGCACAAAACTTATACTTGTATTTTTGGCTAGAATTTGCCATTTTTGTCACAAATTTTGGAAAATCATAACTAATTCTAGAAAAATTGAAATCATGAATTCTTGGTCATTCTGGAAATCCAAACATGTTTAATTTATGTAAAAAATACGTCCAGACCATGAAACATAACACAGAAGATGTTTGACATTTGAAAAGGTCCAGAAGTCTAGCTATCCACTGGTGCTGTTATAGGTTTCTATAGCAAATTTAAAAAATGTTCAATTAATTTCACAAAAATACAATCCATACAAAGATACCAATGTGAAAAGATACAAATGTTAGCTAGGGGGGAAAAATAACTCTAGATTAGTTTAGGTATGCCTAAACCTCGAAACCTAATCAAACAGTACCTAAGGTTAGTCTAAATGTCTAGTATATGAAAGGAAATTTGAAAATTCATATCTCCTTCTCTAGATATCCAAATGAGGTACTTCTAATTGGTACAAGTCACTAGTAATGTCTAGTTTCTTTCTAAAACAATTTGTGGCAATTGGACATCATTTGCCTTATGAGTGATATAATTCAATTTTAGACCCGTGTTACAGTACCAATGACCAAAACCATAAAAATTTTCAATTTCAACAATTTGCCAAATATTCCATAGACCTCTAAAAATCACCTAGTTTAGCTTTCAAAAAATATCTCAATAAGCTTTACATGAATACCAAATTTCAGACCAAGAAGAGCTCATTTGGGTAAAAAGTGACATAGCCTCATGAAATGGTCACTTTTGCTCCCTATCAAGAGTCACTTTATTCCCAAATGGCCTCCTCTTGAGTTTGGCACCTCTTGGAAAAGTTTAAAAGCATGTTTATGACTTGTAGAAACTATCCAAGTGGTCATAAATCCCATGCATCTTAATTTGGTCACTTCACATCCAATAATACATATGTAACCATAACCACACAAGAGGCAATTTCCATGATTTGCATTGATTTAAGGTCGCACATGGGTTAGATAATATTCATACATCATATTACCATTACTTAAGGTCTTACATTACCAAAATAATATATACAAGACCACTTTGATATTTAAATACAAAGAAAACTATAACATCTCCCAAGTGTAGCTAGTTAGAGTTCTTAGCTTGCCTTCCTTGTATCTTGAGAGCCACCTAGACATTTCAATATAGAAGGGGGAAGAGGAGTTAGATTTCAAGAATCTTAATAGCTCACACACCCCCATTCAAATACATTCAAGGCATACATACATCAATGACACAATTATGAAACATAAGGTGCACAAGGCTACCATTTCATGCCACATCTACACATCAAGATCATTCTCATGCTAGCCTCACCTCATTTCTAGGTTTTTTGAAGTTGCCTCACTCTTGGTTTAGGGGCTTTTGAATTAGCCTCACCTATCTAAGGGACTTTTGGTCTAGTCTCACCCATGCCTTGAGACTTTTGGCACATCCTCATCCACTTTAAGGGACCTTTGGTATCACCTCACCCTTATGAGCCAATCTCACATTTAAAGGCATTCAAGAGCATACATTGGTACCAATGTAATTCCATAAGATCATGTGGCATATTACAAAATCATAAGAACACATACAAGCACATAATGACATACATATGCATATAAGAAAGTATGAAGAATAAGGTGAAAAGCTACTTTTCAATTTATGCAAGCTTACTTTGCTAATTCCTTCCCCTCCTTTATTTCACAAGAGCACTTAGGTGGTTGATTATTCTCTTAGCTTAGACATCACAAGGAACACACAATCACATAATTGAAGCAAGCTAAGACATTAAACTAAAGCTTAAACACACACTTGGTTTCATACTTTGCATTATGGTTCCATACTTAGTCTAATGAAGCAACTCTTGCAATTTAATTTCTAGGTTCCATTCTCTTGTTATTTCTAGACTTCTTAGATTGATTTAAGGTCCTTGGAGCCCTCAAACATTCACTCACATAATTAGAAACCCAAGTTGCTTTATATAGCACCATTGCTCTATCTCTCATTCCATGGCTCCTAAATTTTTCCCAGTGGTTCCTCTCATCTTCTAATATCATATGAAGTCTCAAACCAAGGCTAGAACAAATTAAAACACTCCTTAGCCCTATGAACTATGCTTGGCCAAAACAAGCACTATGTTAAGGGTTCATAGAGCTTTTGAATTTTCTTTGATGGGAGAACCACTTGGGAAGGTTTCTAGGGGTCTTAGGAGCTCAAGAGAACATTCAAATAGCCAATAAAACTCTCACAAAAAATCAGATTTTACAAAACCCTAAGGAAGCCTACACTTTTCTATCTTGATTTCCATTGGTTTTTACTTGAATTTCTTTCCATATTCTTAATCCTTGCACTCTTTTTCCTATGTTCCTCCCTTGGTTCTGCCCAAAATTCATTTCCTCCTACCCCCTATATTGGCCTAAAGTAGCACAAGGATGAAGCATCAAGAATGGAAAATTACCTTGGTTCTAAGCTTGTTTCCAAAGTCTTTCTTCCTTGGTTCTCTTTTCCTTGGCAAATTCAAAATTTTCCCCCTTGGTTATGGACCTAAAATAAAACCAAAAAGCTTAATTAAACCATAGAAGGAGAGGAGGAAGAGAGGAGAACAAGATTTGAAAAGGAAGAGGCATAAAATTCCATGGGATTACCTAGCTTTTCCTTGGTTTTCTTCCCCTTTTGGTGCACCTAAAAGAGCAATCAATTTCTGTATTTTGGGCAGAAAATTTCATGCGTAAGAAGGTGGGAAAAGAAAGGAGAAGTGTGTAGGAATTTCTAGAAGCATACTTTTATAAAAATTTTAATTTCACCCTTCCATAATGGTAATTTAGTTTCAGCTTCGTTTTAACTCCTTTTTTAGAACTGTCTTTTCTATTATAAAATTTAGGTTTCCAATTTAATAAAATGTCTTTGGAATCACTCAATTTGGAGCTCAAACCTTACTAAATGACTCTATCAAAATTCAAGCTCACCAACATTAGAAAATGTACACCAGAGGGGCTTTACTAGACTCGAAGCTTTCCATTATTTTTAGGGCCTCTGAGAACCTTGGACAACTCAAATTTTCATTTAAAAAACCTTCTTATGTGTTTTTCCAAAAGTTGCATTTATTTATGAAAATGTCATTACGTTTTATCAGTTTTCGTCACAAATTGTTTCTCTTTCCTTACTCTGTTTTTCTTTCTATTTGAGCCTAGAATTATCATTTTTAGGAGTCTAAGATTCTACCTAAATTGTTTCAGAATATTATCTACGTCATTTCAAAGGACTTGCTTTTATGCAGCTCATTTCATCATTTTACAAAAATCACATTTGTTACATTTAGGCTGACTCAAAGGCCCAAGGCCCAAGTGGGCTTAGAATTTGGCATATTAGGTTGGCTAAAAGAGTTCATTTGGATTAGGTCAACACAAAATTATGATTGGGCCTCTAAGAAGTGGAATTGGACCTTTCTATACTAAGAGTAGGCTTTTATATTTAGCTTAAGGCATAATTAATTTGATCATAACACCCAAATTAAATGTCTAAATTAATTATGGCCTAAATTGAATTTCTATCACAATTGAATCCTAAATCCACATTAATAATTCATTTCTCCAAAATTTTCATCTCCTATGATTTGCTTAATTATCCTTATAATAATTCTTTAATTGCCTATAATTACTCTAAATAAATTTTAGGGTATTACATTCTCCCCTCCTTTTTGGAATTTCCCTTTAAAATAAGATATATCCTAGTCAAATAATGTTGGATAGTCCTTCCTCATAACTTTCTCTATTTCCTAAATTGCTTCATTTGGAGTAAGTCCTTTCCATACCACTTTTACTAGGAGGATGTCTTTATTACATAGCTATTTCACTTTCATGTCCACTATCTTTTTCGACTTAACCATATAAGTTATCTTGTAGATGCACATTCTCATGCTCAATGACATGTGAAGGGTTCAAGTGATACTTTTTCAATTAGGATACGTGGAACACATCATGTAATTGGGCTAAATTTAGGGGTAAAGCCACTCTATAGGCTATGGCTCCTATTCGCTCAAAGATTTGTAAAGGACCAAGGTAATGAGGACTAAGCTTTCTTAACTTTAGAGATCGACCTATGCCTATCACCAGAATAACCATAAGGAACACATGGTTTCTCGCCTCAAATTCTAAGAGTCACCCTTTTTTATTAGCATAGTTCTTTTGCCTGCTTTAAGGACTTAACAACTTTCTTCATGATGAATTCTATTTGACAAGTGGTTTGGTCCACAATATCAGGGCCTAAAAGACTCCTATCACTAGATTTTACCTAGTACAAAGGTAATCTACATTTTCTTCTATAAAGTGCCTCAAAGGGTGTCTTCTGGATATTGGAATGGTAGCTATTTTTATAAGTAAATTTGGCTAAAGGCAAATGTATATCCCAATTCCCCTTCAATTCTAACACATTAGCTCTAAACATATCCTCAAGAGTCTGAATGGTTCTTTTAGTCTATCCATCTAACTAAGGATGATAGGCAGTGCTAAAGTTAAGACTCTAAATCTTCTTCTATAAACTACCAAAATTTTGATGTGAACCTAGGGTCTCTATCTAACATAATGCTATTAGGAACACTATGTAATCTCAATCTTATGGACATACAGTTGAACCAATCTATCTAGAGGATAAGTGACTTTAATAGGTAGAAGATGGGTATACTTTGTTAGTTTATCCATAATCACCAAATGGCATCATAACCCAATGATGTCCTAGGTGTAACAGCCAGGAAAAATAAAGAAGAAAAGAAATGAGAAAAGAAAGGGAAAAGAAAAGAGCTAAAATTTTCAAAGGGCTGAAAAATTCTAAGTCTTCTCGCCATAGCCCGGCTATAGCAAATTCAGCTCCTCGCCATAGCGAGAAATAGCCTCGCCATAGCGAGAATGCCTCCTCGCAATAGCGAAAATGTTCCTAGCTATAGCGAGTGCGGGCATTCCATACAAAAACCAGGGAGTTGCTCACCGTAGCGACGCCATAGCGAAGGTAGAGGTCTGGAACAGACACGAGCTCGCCGTAGCGATGGCGATGGCTCGCTATAGCGAGAGCGGTCCAGAAAAGCGAGAAAAAGAGAAATTGACTTTTAAAAAGCTTCCAAATCTCTTCTTTCTTCTTCTAACTGACTCAAGCTCACTTTAGGAGAGAGAAAAGGGCGGAGGAGAGAGAGAAGCTGAGGAGAAGAAGAAAGGACAAGAAAGGTAAGGAATTCCATGGCTTTTCTCTTTATATGTTGCCCTTCTCCCCTTCCCTTCTCTTTCCATGGTTTAGATAGCAAAGATGTTTAGGTCTTGAGTTTAGTTTAGAAGAGAGAGAGTGGGAAATCACTCTTGAGAGAGAGATTAGAAGTTATGTAGTCTTCTCTTTCTTGCTTTCCCTTTCTTAAGAGCATAAGAGTTGCGACAAGAGAGAGGATAGCTAATGGACTTTAGCGAGGGAAAGAAACCTAGTTTAAGGAGTTTAATAGAGTTGATGAGAAGAGATCCCTAACTTAAGAATCAAGTATTAAGGAACTAATTCCATGCTTTTGTGTGGTTAGGCTCAAGAGAAGTCCCCCATCTAGAAGTGGTAGTGAAATCCACAAGGGAGGAGACAAGTGAAAGAGGAAGTAGTGAATAGCTAACAAGGTAGTTCTCTCCACCTTCTTTCATGCATAATTGTGTGTTTACATTGTCTTACTTGTATGTATGTATGATATGAACTGTGAGAAGTGTGTTAGCATGATGATACATTATGAATTGAAATGATGATTTGTATGATTGTTTTGGTTTGCTTGAGGAATGGAAAAGCCAATAACCCCTAAGCCAAGGTGAGGATGAGCCAATCCCTTAAGTTGGTTGAGACAAGAGTAAAGAGTCTCCCAAAAGTGAGGTTGACTCCCAAAGAGTAAAGGTTGAGTCTAAGAACCTCTTAAGAGTGGGTGAGGCAAGTCCAAAAGCCACAAGTAAGTGGGTGAGGCTAATCCATGTACTTAGCAAGCTTCTAAATGTTCTGTATGGCCTACTCACATGTTGAGAATGTTTTCCTTTATGCATGGCCAATTCACATGTTTTAAATGCTTTCATCATGGTTTTATATGCTAACATGCCATACATGCACGGTGAGCCTTGTTGCATGCTATATATGTATGATTGAATGAGAAATGAGCTACTGAGATTCCATGAATCTCACCCTCCCTCTCCACCATCCAAACATGCCAGGTGGACCAAGTGAGGCTAGAGATGGGAACCATCACCAAGCATGAGGCTAGGGAGACTAAAGAAGAGTTGTAAAGAAACCTTTTGTAAATGTACTGTAAATGAGACATGAGATGTAAATGATGATGTATATGATGTAGCCTTTATGAATGGTTACAAGTTAATGTATGTATGATGAATGTATGAGAATGAGGCCTATTTTGATTAAAGAGGCAAGCTTTGCATATGAAATGCTCAATATTAGCATATGCCATATGAGTGTATAAGTGGGCATGGGGTAGTGAGTTTTTTCAATCTAAGTTACTAGACACTCGAGCCATGATTGATGGCCCCTAGAGATGCTTTCTCATGTGCTCAAAGGGTCATAGAGGTAGAAGAACCAAGATTGGACCCCATGAGCCCCACTTTTGGCCAAGAAAAGGCCTTCTTGCACATGATGTCATAGATTAACCATATGACCTCTTCTTGTTCTGAAATTTGACATATTACTAGATCATGTTTAGAGATTTCTGGAAAGCTAGAGTTCATGTCATTTGGAGGTCTATATCATTTTCTATGATTTTTCAAAGTTGACATCAGAAATCCGGATTTTAGAAAACACTGTTCATTTGGTCAGTTTGAGAATCGTGTCATCTGAGGGGCAAACGTAGTCCAATGGCTACGAAATTTTATACACAGAAACTAGATGGTCACAGTGAATTTTAGGAACTTGAAGCACCTCATTTAGAGGTCTAGAAAGAAAGATATGCAATTTCGAAGTTCCTGCCCAGTATCAGTCACCCAACCAGACCCAAAGTACTGTTTCATCGGTTTCCGGGAGTTTGGCTTGGTGAACTGATCTGGAGATATTTTTATCCTCTAGCTAACATCCACATATTTCCACAGAGATATCATTTGCAAGCATTGGATTTTTGTGGAATTAGTTAGACATTTTCAAAGTCCATATCAGTAAACTGTGACAGCAAAGGAGCCCCCTCTGACTAGTGAACGATTCCGGATGTCAAACGCCTTGTACATGAGATATTGAGACTTATAAATATTTTTATCATGAATTAGACGTCTTAAGATTTCTAGAATGATCAAGATCATGCAGTTACGATTTTTCTGCATTTAGTTATGAATTTCCAAACTTAGCCCAGAAATGAAGCAAAATCTGCCAAGAACGAAAATGCATGTCTCAAATCCCTTTTTGCTTTCCATGAGTCTAAAGCATAATATTGGGATTGAATTGAGTCTTAGTAGTGTAATTAAGCATGAGGATGCATAGAAAGAGCTCACCCGGTCCATGTGACTTTCAGTGGAAATCTACCCATACATAATGCCATAGAAAAGAAGCATAAGGTAGAGCAAATAACCTCCCTTGTATGCTTAGCATGTGTATATGAGTATGTAAGGCATGATGGGTATGAGCTAGAAAGTAAGGTGTTACACTAGGCAAACCCATCACAAAATCCATGGATATACTATCCTATTTCCATTCTGAAATCTCTAAATGGTGTAACAATCCCGTGGGTTTTTGGTGTTCAATCTTAACCTTTTAACAAACTAAACATCTAGCAATAAACTTCACTATGTTCAACTTCATTCCAAGTTACCAAAAAATCTTTTTAAGGTCTCTATACATTTTAGTTGTGCTTAGATGGATAATGCACCTACTCTTATGAGTTTCAGTAATTACTATGTTTCTCAACTCTTCATCCCTGGGTATGCACACTCTACCCTAGTACCTCAGCAAACCATCCTTCGATAAGTCAAAGTATTTGACCTCTCTACTTCTTAGTTATTCTTTAATCCTTCCCAAATGTTCATCTAACTCCTGAGCCTCTCTAATTCTCTTCCTAAAGTTATTTTCTATCCTTAATTCCCCTAAAAGTAAGCTACTATGATGTACTAAAATGGAAAAATTCAAATTTCTCAACTCTCAAATCCGCTTTTATTCCCTAAGCATCATCATTGCCATATGAATAAATTTTCTACTCAAGGCATTAGTGACAACATTCACCTTTCTTAAATGATACATTAAGGAAAAGTCATAATTCTTAAGAAACTCCATCCACCTTCTTTGCCTCATGCTCAACTCCTTTTGGTCAAACAAATACTTCAAACTCATATGGTCACTGTACACCTCGAATTGGGCACCTCTAGGTTATGGGTGGGATAGTTCTCCTCATTTAGTCTAAGTTGCCTAGAAGTATAAGTGATCACCCTACCTTGTTGCATTAAAACACAACCTAAATCCTTTTTAGAGGCATCATTATAAACCATGAAGGTCTCCTTAGGGTCAAGTATCACCAACACAAGTGCAGTGGTCAACCTATCCTTAAGTTCCTAAAAGGCATTTTTCATACTTAATATCCTATGCAAACATTTGGTCTTTCTTAGTCAATTTGGTCAAGGGCATGGCTAATTATGAAAATCCCTTAAATGAACTCTCTATAGTAGCCAACTAGACCTAAGAAACTATAAATCTCGATCATTATTTTAGGTCTTTCCCAATTTAGCACTGCTTCCACCTTATTAGGATCTACTGCTACCTCTTATTTCAATATCATATAACCTGGGAATTTCACCTCCCATAACCGAAATTCACACTTACTCAATTTAGCATACAACTGAGACTCCTTTAAGGTTTAAAGAATTATCCTAAAATGCTCTTCATGTTCTTCATTACTCTTGGAATACACAAGTATGTCATCAATGAACACTACCATAAATCAGTCATAGTGAGGCCTAAAAATCCCATTCATGTAATGCATGAAAATAGTAGGGGCATTGGTCAACCCAAAAGGCATGACTAGGAACTCATAATGGCCATACTGAGTCTTAAAGGCTGTTTTAGGTACATTCTCAGCCTTAACCCTAAGTTGATGATATCTAGATCTAAGATCAATCTTTAAAAAAACTGATGCTCTTGCTAATTGGTCAAGCAAGTCATCAATTGGTCAAGCAAGTCATCAATCCTAGGCAAAGAGTATTTGTTCTTGATGGTCACTTGTAAAATCCAATTGGTATGTGATTTAGGTCATCGGTTGACCTAAACTTTAACTATATCATTTCAAGTTGTTTTAAATCCTATAAATTTGAAATAAAATGCTTCTAATAAACTAGATAACCTAAATTTTATTATGAAAAAGGTTGTTTCCAAAAACGAGTTGAAAATGAGCTCAAATGGTGAAATTAAATATTGAAGGCAAAATTGGAATATGAAAAAATTGTGAAACCCTAGCTCCTCCTTATAAATGGCCACCTTCATCCTTTCTTCCTCATTTTACTTGACTTTGAGTAGCTCCCATTTGACCTAAGACATGTCCAAGAAAGCACTAAAAATCAAAGAGAAGACAAGGCATCTAAGGTTTTCCTCTTTCTTTCAATGGTTTTGGTTTCCTAAGGGAGTGAACCTTGATGCTAAAATCTTGGAGGAAAGAACTCCTTTATGGAAACCAATTTCATCAAATTAATCTCCATAAAATATACTTTCATATGGCAAATAATTTAAGCTAGGAAAATTGTATATGTATGGAATCCTAGCTTACACCAATTTGCCCAAGAGAAAGGGAAGGAGAAGGGAATTTTTTTTTTTATGGAATAGAATGTGGAGATTAAGAATATACTATTAAAACCAATTAGAAAGTTGTAGAATGCAAGAATTGGTGCCAAGGGTTTTAATTGCACCATAGAAAGTGTGAAGCCTTAGAATGGTATTTCAAACTATGTAAGAGCATAATTGAACCATGAAGAAGCTAATGAACATGAATATGTGCCAAAAATCCTAAGAAGAATTACAAAACTTCCTTGGCTCCGAATATTTATGTAACATTTAGTTCTCTGTAAACGAGAGAAAATGTGAGAAATGTAATGTAAGGGTTCTCTGTAAACGAATGAAACTCACCGAATACAAAAGGAAGTCCCCTTAAATGAATTAGTTAAGGTCCTGATAAATTTGGGAAGCATTTTAGACTCTTAAAATGATAATCTTAGGCCCAGATAGAAAAAAAAATGGAGCTAGAATGAAGAAATAATTTCTTATGGAAAACTTACAAAATGTAATGGAATTTTCATAATTTTGAGCAAATTTTGGAATTCACATAGGAGGGCTTTTTAAATGAAAGTTTTGAGTTTTTCAAGGTTTTTAGAGGCCCTAAAATCCATGGAAAGCCCCAAGATAGTTAAAACCCCTCCAGTTGACATTTTCCAACGTTAATAGACCTAAACTTTGACTTATTCATTCAAGAAGGTTTTAACTCCTATTTAAGTGATTATAAAGGTATTTTACTAAATTGGAAACCTAAATTTCATAAGTGAAAAGATAGTTCTCAAAAAGGAACTAAAAAAAGTAGAAACAAAAATGTAAAAAATGAAGGGCAAAATTCGAATTTTTTAGAAAGTAGAAGTTTCTTCAACACTCTTTAAGTTTCATATTTCTTATCCCCTTCATTTGCATGACCCATTCTACCCAAAAAGCAAAGAAAATACCATCTCTCTTAGGCATACCATGGAGGAGAATAAAGGAGGAGAAAAAGCAAGGAAAAGGTAAGGAATTTCATAGATTTTCATGCACCTTCTTCTTCTAAACTTGTTCCCCTCCTCTTGAGCTTTCTTCCTACGATTATATTGAAGTATATGAATCTATTTTAAGGGAGAAATTGAGGGAAAAATTCAAAATTGAAGAGAGGAGGCCAAAGAAGACAAGATTCAAGTGAGAAAAGTCATAAAAACAAGATAAAATCTCTATCCTATGGTAGCTCCCTCTTCCTTCTCCCAATTTCGCCCCACTCAAGAAGCTATGGGAGGGATAGAATTTTGAAGACAACCAAGGGTGAATCTTAGAAATTTAAAGGAGGAGAATAAAAATATGCAAAGAAATCTAAGTAAAAACCATGAATTTGTAAGATAGAAAAGTTAGGGTTTAGATTGCACCTTGAACTCTACCATGAATCCTAGCCATATTTTATGATGATTAAGTATTCATATAAATTCCTAAGATACTAAGAGAGCTTCCTATATGATTCTTCCATCAAAGGAAGCAAAAAAGCTCCATTGGTACATTATGGAAATATAGCTTCAGCCAAGGAAAGTCCATGCACCTAGGGAGTAGGGAGTGTTTTAATTCCTTCCAAGATTAGTTTTACATCATGTATGATGGGAGAGTATGAAAGGAAGTCTTGGAAAAAGTTTAGAAGTCATAGGAAGCAAGATGGCCTTATATGTTCCATAATATGGCTTAAAAAAGTAACACCATGCTAGGCTCTGAGAATTGAATATGTGATAACTCCAAGAGATTTGAATAAAGTCAAGAATCATGAGTGAATAGATAAAATAGAGTCAAGGTGATGTTTTCTTAAGGATGCTTTATTAAGTGCATTATGGAACCATAAAAGAGCGTTATGAGTCACCTAGCCTTCTTAGTGATTGTGTGGCCTTAGACTTTACTTCAAGAGTATAATTAGCTCCCATATGATGTGTCTAGGCCAAGAGGAATGATCTCCACCATCTTGGGTGTGTGAGGTCAAGGGAAAGGATTCAAGACTTAAGGAAAAAGTGTACAAATACTAGCAAGGTAGCTTTCTCCACCTTTTATCATGCATAGATGTGTGCTTACATTGTCTTGAATATGTATATGTATGTTTAAGCCATGAAAAGTATTCTAGCATGATTTTATATGCCATGGTACCATGATGATGCATTATGTTTCTAAATGATGTTTATGATTTTTTTTTTGTTTGCTTGAGTATGGTGAGGCCAAGAACCCTTAGCCATGGTGAGGATGAGCCAAGAACCCTTAAGATTGGTTGAAATAAAGGAAAGAGTCTCCCAAAAGTGAAGTTAACTCCCAAGAGCATAGTTAAGTCCAAGATCCTCTTAAAGAATGGGTAAGGCAAGTCTAAAATCCACAAGTAAATGGGTGAGGCCAATCCATTTTCTTGGCAAGCTTAATATGCCATGAATGACTTTTTCAAATGCTAAGAATGCTTCTTGAATGATTGCATATATCCATATGCCATGCATGCATTTGTGAGACTTGTTTTGCATGCTTTATATATGATTGAATGGGAGATGAGCTATTGGAATTCTTTAAATCTCATCCTCTCCTCTCTAATGTTCTAATATGCTAAGTGTACCAAGAGACCAAGGGAATGGAAGCCAACTGCTTGAGAAATGAAAGCATGACACTAAAGTGGTGGAATTTTGTTCTTTAAGGCCATATTGATGTCAAATGATGTAACCCATTGTTGTATATGGTTTATAACCTCTTGAACATGTATAATTATATTAACATGTAATGTATAAATGAGGGGATATGTTATACGAATGTTAGAATGTGATTTGAGTATGTAATGACAAATTGTGCTTCTTGAAAGTTTAAGGCAACATGTATAAATGCAAGTGAGATGGCCAAATTGAGAGGTATGAGGTTTGGGACCATTTGGATAGCTCACACAAGTTTTAATTATGCTTTTAGACTTACCCAAGAGGTGCCAAACCCTAAGGAAAGACATTTGGACATTTTCGTATCTTATATGGAGCCAAAATTGACCATATTGGAACCCTAAGTCACTTTTTATCCAAATGAGCTCTTCTTGATCTCAGATTTGGTATGCAGTTAGAACTTTTTAAGAGCTTTTTAAGAAGCTAAA